>JAVTVY010055631.1:0-29294 GCA_036873755.1 Hanleya hanleyi | reverse complement strand
GGGGGGGGGGTGCTGAGACCAGAGAGCTGACTCCCCCATGAACTACGCACACGGCACATGTGCATACACTGCTATTTCGCACTGATAAAAGCGCTTGATTTAATTTATCCACTTCATGGAATTATCTCCAATGTATCTGCTTCCCATTATATATATTATATAGATCTAAATGTGGTGGAAAATTTCTTCAAAGCTAATTTCGAAATTTGCTGTATACCCAGCGATCCCGTGGGTTATCGGATAGTAGTTACTGGAGATTTTCTTAAATGGGTATTTAATGGGGCTGATAAAAGGTGATCTAAGTCTAGCAGGGAAGTACCAAATTCACTGAGCACGTAGATGTCTTTAGGTTTCACAACCATTGACGGCAAATGTCTTCAAAATTGGTTCGAAGTTAGCAATATATGAACAAAATCGTACCTTCGCGCGCCAACAGGCGAACAATGCAGCACTTGACATCATGATCGGTCGACCCGACAACAAATCTAGGTTAAAATAACTGGGTTAGCTCTCCTGATTCTGACGGTAATTTTAGAACATCACCGTTCCACAGTTTATATTTAAGATAAACTTTAAAGTGAAATACAAATATAATTGACACTGTCTTGGTGACGCCACAATAACGTCATTTTATCGAAAAATGATTTTCATGTCGCTCGATTTTCTGTCACAAAAGTTATTTTCATGTCGCCTTATTTTCTGTCACAACATAACACATACAGGTGACATAGAATATACATGTTCCCCTCCCTCCCCTTCACCCAGGTCAGGCAGAATTAACGCTATCTGGCCTGGGCTTTTTTGGACCTGTCCAGGCCTTAGTGTTTCTTGGTTATTTTTCTTACCCATTCAGCTAGGAGGCTGAAATTTACCACACTATATATACCCTTGGGTCAAGCTCTACCGGAAAAGGCAAACAAATCCAAGATGGCCGATTGATGACGTCACAGAGACGTCATTTTCAAAAACAGTATTTTTTGATCGATTTTTCGGTCAGATTTTCCGAATTGTTTATTTATGCAATTTCTCCAACTGCCTGATAAATAAGTAAATATTAATGTGATGTCAAATAAAATAGTTTTTGCCCACTTTTCATCTCGAAAAAGCAGAAATTTTGAAGAAATATGACGAAAACATCACTTTTTCTGGTACCCCACGTGGCCGTCATCTTGTATTTACCCATGAGCCTCTACTAGGGAGATTATGCAAATAGGCTTCAAATTACCCCAATATGATAAACTATAAAGTCACGGAGTTTCAGCTCTCCATTTTTGTCGTTCCGAAGATAGCGCAGAAAGTTTGGCAGGGGGGGGGGGGGGCATTTCGCCCCCCTCGCCAGGCCTGCAGGTAGAGTTAAACCATCCACAGATTCATGCCTGGCAATACGTTGGGGCTGTTTTACACGGGCTTAGCTGAAAGCTGGATCAATGTCTGAACAGGCTACCAGCAGAGATCGATGACTGATCGAGGAGGAAAACGCAACTCCAACTTTGGTTTAAATTTGATGATTTTGATATGGCACTATAGTGGAGCGAAATTATCGATGAAACAACCCGTTTAGCAGCAGCGACATCGGCATACACGCACTGATGGTACTCCTGTTGCAATACGAACATCGGGACACGCTATACTTCTGGTCAATGTGAGGCTGAGCATGTATATCCTATGCGGGGGTCTTTGAAGTTCCAGAAGAGCTGATTTATATTGTGTGCATTTGAATAGTGACCTACTGAATAGACCAGATTGTGTGATACCAGCAAAGTTCGTTATTAGGAATCTTCAAACACACACAGAAATTGCATGGCGAAACGCTGAACCGCGACGCGCGTTCGTCGGTGCGCTCTGTAGATACCAATAAGCCCTAACTTCTGTTAATATTCACATTGAATGTTAGCACGCAATCTGTCCGATACATGACAATAACACACAAGCGGTTTTCAATGCCATTGTTACTGTCTTATTTCAGGCAACAGCAGTCAATATGTACTTCCTCGACTGTTATTCTCCTACACGCTGAAAGGTGATGCCCATCACACTTATTTGTAATGCATGTTGCTGTCGGTAGATCTAGAGGCGCACTACGGCAAAAGGGAGCACCTAATGTGGCTGTGAATGGCTACATACATGTACCATATGCAGTGAAATGTTATTTAACTGATGGTTCACGTGAAAAAATAATGACGCTCCGATGCTGAAGTAATATACTGATATATCCGGTTTACTTCAGCATGCACACATATCAGAATCACATGGCTAATAATGATTTGTGTTTCATCTACACGATTTTGACAAAATATACACGTCAAAACTGTGTCGGAGAATAAACACGACAAGTTTGATATAAAGATCATTGGTCATTTACAGTGCGACCGATGACGAATTTTGCTTGAAACTCGTAAAATGCTGATACGGTCTCACATATGGATGGACGGATGTATATATTTATATATGTTACATATGTGTTGATGACAAAAGTCTGATGTGCCATAAACTTGAACATATAATTTGAAAGGCTTGACGAGAGAAAGGATTTGAGACTGCAAATTCTGAAAGAACAGCTAATACCCAATATTGCCTTTGGGACAATTATGATATGTGTCAATTTCGGATGTCCAATTTTCACACTAACACAAGTTGGGATATTAGTGGTGTCTTAAAGGCACTTAATGGTCGATATGCTAACCTCGATATTGATAGCTGAAGTAATTAAAATAATATGATTCACACAATTGAATATATTACCATACGGAAATAAAAGTATTCGATAATTGCGTTACATAGTAATACACAATTGACTGTATTACCTAATAGATGTAAGTAGTACATAATTGCGTTACAAAGTTATAGACAATTGAGTATATTATCGAATGGATGAAAGTATTAGTTAATAGCGTTACACAGATATACACAGTTGAGTATATTACCGAATGGAAGTGAGTACCAGACAATTGAGTCACATAGTTATACACAATTGAGTAAAAACTACCGAAGGGGAGTACTTTATGATTACATATTATTCTTATACGAGCAATAACAATCAACTGTGCCGTGGAGACCCAAAATACAAGTACGTCGCATTTGCATGGTTCCATCAGAATTATCTGTATAAAAAAAATCATTTTGAGCAGAGCAAACGCATCGGTCGTAAACATATATTACCCCATATGACTAGTTATATTCACAGGATAACAAAATATAACATATGACATTGTTGCTCATTACCTTATATATTTGAAACGATCGAACCCTTCCCTTTCTTCCACACTCGATCGTATATGACGGTTGTAATGACATGAGAAGAAGCCGATCATGAAATTCTATCCCTCGAACATATAATTTCAGGGTTTTTTCTTTCATCCGAGGTTTTCCTGCCATCAAAGGGCAGTAATTGCCGATCATATCCCCATTAAGGAGACACTGATTGAAACATCCGTCCAAATGAGTGTACTTGATCGATGACGAGATTGTCTTGACGGCCACCTATTTTGACCGAATTGATAGTTATGGCGCGCAACGGGATGTCAAAAATTTGCCCGTACGTCTGTCCTCGACGGATCATATATAATCCATCTTGCTTCTATATGTAATATATTTCTACCATATTTGAAAAATATTATTCGTTGTAACACATATTAGGCATGCTAAAAAGTGTATACGTGTAGGACTGCACCTTACCTATCCGAATGCCGAGCCGTGCCCATATTCCATGTAAAAAGTATGTAAAGCACGATAGCTCGAAATAAAATATTGTGCCTAGAGCTTGAATCTGACACGAAATCCCACACCAAGTTGTATGATCTTGACTTTTGATATGTGAATGGCATATGCCCGTATGTTGTAGTATTTTATAATTGAGAAAGTACGCTTTCATTGTGAAGGTTTGAAATTAAAAATCAAATGACCAAATAGTTCTTGCCACTGAAGAGCGGAAAGTATTATTTAATTCATTTTTAGTCTTATTTCTTAGCATCTGGGCGACGTTATTTTCTCGCATAGTCGACTTGATTGTGTTATCTGACAATCAAGTAATGTCACAACAAGGTCACGTAGAATTTTAAATTACGTCAAAGTTTGAGACTTTTCGTGTTGTCAATATGAAAATAGATTACATGGATTTTTTCAACATTACTCTAAACATTGGACATTTAAAGACACTCCAATGTTGCATTCGATCGTGAGTGGTACTAATTTTAACAAAGGGAACCTCATTGTGGAAGTTGTGATGGGCTAATTTGCAAACGACGTTCCAGTCTTTACTACGACGACATCAATTGAAACAGCCTGGTTTTCATGCAGCACAAACGGGGGCAAATATGACAGCTCCCAGATTCTCGATTCTCGGGGAACATACACAGGAATTAATATAATAATAATTTTTTCCGCGAACAGTGAAAAGAGATATTTGGTCCCCTTCGTTTTAGGTAAAAGGCTTTACAACAGAAATGTTTCCCGTTTGAATGAATCTTTACTTTAAGCGGAAAATTTTCATTTTCAATTGAATTTTCTCTCAATTTTTCTTCAACTCTTCTTCCTTTACGACCACAATTTTGGTCGCTTATCAAGGATTTATTAAGCCACCTGCAATAAATATATTTGTACTACAATTTGCATAAGATACCATTACCTCTGGACTGAGCAAATTTGCCGGATTTTTAGGCAACGGAATTGGATAACAAAATATGCATGCTATTCAATATGACGGTGAAGAAAGTACTCTTGCCAAAGTCGGGAAATGCAACAAACGAGAAAACGAAAAGACGAGAAAACGAAAAAACGAGATTCGATACAATCTCGTCTTTTCGTTTTTTCGCGTGGCGTCCATAGTGCGCTGGCATTTAATTCTGCGCACTTGAAGTTTGGGAAGGTGAGTATTTGTGGTTTAAAATTATTGGTTTTCAAAAATTACTGTAGCTCTTAAACTTTTACTAAGTCCAATTTTTCTATCTTACAGAACCTTTTTGTACTATAACTACAAATGTGTAACACACTGAAATATTTTTAAGATACTGTTAACAAGTAAAAATTGTAATAGTTATAATAATAAAAAAAATATCATTATCTTGAGTTCAGCTATCAATTACTTGTTTTTCAACAGGGCACTATTTTGACATGCATAATTCATGCTTTCACTACTTCCATTACCCCATGGTTTCAATGAAGACAAAATAGATATTACTGGGCGATATTTTGTGAAAAATATGATAATATTCACGTTGTTTTTAAAATTCAAATAATTAATTCAATCGGCATGTTCGTTACTTAATTTAGGGAAAACTTTGCCATAATTTTAAACCACAAATACTCACCTTCCCAAGCTTCAAGTGCTTCCGGTCATGCGCAGAATTGAATGCCAGCGCACTATGGAGGCCACGCGAAAAAACGATTATATCGAATCTCGTCTTTTCGTTTTCTCGTCTTTTCGTTTCCTCGTTTTTTCGTCTTTTTGTTTTCTCGTTTTTTCGTCTTTTCGTTTTCTCGTCTTTGCGTTTTCTGGTTTTTTTTTCGTCTTTTCGTTTTCTTCCTTTTGTCGCCTTTTGATAACGCGAAAAAACGAGATCGGGTCGAATCTCGTGTTTTCGTTTTCTTTTGATAATGCGAGAAAACGAAAAAACGCGGCAAAAAGACGAGATTTCTGGCCTTCGTTTTCTCGTCTTTTCGCCTCGCATTCTTGTCTTTTCGCCTTGCAATCTCGTGTTTTCGTGCCGCGCGTTATCAAAACACGAGAAAACGAAAAGACGAGAAAAAGGCAAAATCTCGCGAAATTCGACACAATCTCGTCTTTTCGTTTATTTTTCGCGCCGCGCGTTATCAAAGTCGAAAAAACGAAAAAAAAAAACAAAAAAAACGAAAAGATGAGATTGGCCGCATCCGGCTTCCATAACATACCACAGCTTATACACGAGCGAACACAAGCCATATTCCAGGGGACCGGTGACATTTTGTAGTTTTTTTTAACTGGGTTTGTGGACCTTCTCTCTCGTCGACTTTATGACAAAAGAGATGATTACAATTTCGACATCGTAATCTATCCCTTTTCTGGACAGCAATATTTCAGTGGGACCGGCATATGGCATATACATATCTCGTCTAGTAATATTTGCTAGAATCTGTGTTAAATGTGACGATTTAAATCAACATCACAAAACATTATTGCAGAAACATATAAAACAGGGTTGTACCACCATGCGCCTCCACTCAAAGTTTCTTAAATTTGGCGATACATATCGCATGCTGTTAGAAAAATACGAGAGTAGCGTGCAAGGTCTATGGCGTTACGTTTCGTAACTTGTGTTCAATTACGCTTAATCCCGGGCTAGGGGCCATATGAAACGACGTACTTCAAGATCCTCATGGTGTTCATATGAACAGACAATCAAAGGTGATGACTTTACAACGCATAGCATACGAATTAAGAATACTGATCAGCGATACAGATATGATATTTTTGGAACATCATATCTTGACGGTATCACAAAAAAAACTTTTGACCGCTCCTCTCTTTACAGGAAACTATGTTCTCTGAAGATGCATCCAAACATGAAAAATGTCAAATTATTCACCTACACGACGAATGTGCGTTTGTTTGACATACTAAGGACTGTGTGGTCATGCTATTCAAGGTGTCCACATGGTCACTACAACAAAAGCGTGCCTGCGATACAACTCATAACTTCAATCAAATTTGATTCTGATGCAATTGATATGATGCCGTGAGAATATTGGTTTTTGGGCTCCTGTGACCTGTGAACGGCATGTTTTCCCAACCACCGATGTATATTTTGGTAGGTTGTTATATGTATACTGTGAGATTCTGTTGGTGGACATATCTACTGTTTTGTTTGTAGATAGGCTTCACAACATGACACCTGAAAAAGTTCGCTTCCGACAAGGAAACCATACACTTCAGACGTTTACAGGAAGAGCCTGTCACGAAAAATCTGCAGTCGATAAATGATCGAACGCACACCAAGCTGTGTGGTTTGTGTGACACTATGATGAAGTGAAACAGCCTAATATCTTATAATCAGAGATTTCATACATTTACTATAATGTATTACAAAAGTGGCCCCCCGAATAACATCTCAACTCATTCGTACCATCACAATAAGAAATATCCTAAGACGAAACCGATTGATCACAAGCCCTGCCCGGTCATCTTGGATTGATACGAAAACATTTCTGATATATTTATCTCCGGAACAATCGCTCGATGCGATACCTGGGATAAATGACCAATGGGTGGAGATCTCAATAAAATCCTCATTTCCTGTTGCTCCGTTAAAAAATAAGGCCACCATAGACCAGTCAAATCTTCAGATTTTTAACTACTGCTTTTTGTTGGTGAAAACGGCTTCTATACCTGAACCACTTGGAACTCATTTGCAGCTAGCGGCTATGCTTCTTATTTTACTTGTATAATGAGCTAAAGTGTTTTTTTAATGTAATTGTGTTGCCCATTAGATACAATTATTTCAGGGCGATGATGTAATAACCCTTTCAAGTCATATGTTGGACAATTTTGAACTATGTGACCGCCAGTTAGTCAAAAAAAACGACAAAAGTTCGTATTCAGAACAAATACTTTTGAGGTTCAACGTCGACCGAGCGATTCATTCTCCGCCATGTAATTGCTGTCTCGAAACAACAATAACAATGGTCTGCCCCGGGGACAAAACTCCCACCAACAGAATCTCACCGTATACATACAACAATTAAACGCAACATCAAAAGGGCAGTGGGAAGCGATGCCATGTACTGACAAGAAGACATATGACCTAACAGACAAATAAACTGACAGCTATTTCAAAACATCACAGGAACCAAAAGTCATTCCTGTGATGATTTATATCCCAGCCACGATTTTATTGTAGCAGAGCAGATGTCATGGATAAAATTTAAGTGATGAGTTTTTGGGTGATCTACAAACAACTCGCCAGTAAACAGTGACAGGAAAGGTGTTGATATCGCAACATAAAATGTTAATATAATTCCTCATCAAATTTTGCACGTTTAAATAGATCGTGGCAAAGAGTTTTCAATGAGGACAGCACGATTTCATGATTTCTTTACATAGCCCGTGATTACCAATTTGTTTAATTATTAATTGAATTAAATAGATTCATATATAATTATGTTGATGGTATCTATCGATTGAGTCATTCGAAGGACAAACGGACGTCCCCAGATTGAAAAGTCAACTAATCTAACATAACACTTAATGTACTATAAAAAATCTCAAAGGGTACAATTTGTGCGTCACTTTTGGCAGACCTATGTCTGTTGTTAACGTATGAATACGCCTATATATGCAGAAATTGTCAAAATATTACCATTCCTAATCCCGTCACTTCTCATTCGCCTCGCACTGGTTCATCCCTATAGATTAACGACGCTGTGCATGTTGTATACCACGTTCAATGGATTTGAAAGAAACTATTAATAGCCCAGATGGAACATCATATCTGGATCTATCTCGTTACAGGAATGATCGGATTTTCTCTCACGTCGAACCTACGACATTTAATTTCTAGATAGCAATATTTCAGAAGGGCCTGCATACGGCCAATTACAAGCGTCTGGTCCGTTATTCATAATTCAGCCGTCGTCCATTAAAGAATATCCGTGTCCATAATCCAAAGACCTATCCCATATTCCATATAACAGTATTAGCATCAAATTCAAAAAGACAATCATAGTATACAAAACATAGGCTAGTTTCCTGCAAGAGAGAAGCGGTCAACAGTGTTCAATGATGCCAACAAGACATCAATATCAAATCCGTATCGCTGATCAGTATTCTTAATCCATAATAATCGTTGTAAAGTAGTCATTTAGAGAATGAAGTATTTCAGTCACGCTTTGATTATGACTGTTCATATGAGCACCATGAGGATCTTGAAGTACATGGGCTCATACGCGCCCTAGCCCCGGGTTAAGCGGAAAACATACCTACCAAAATACATACCTCGGCTGGTATATGTGCATACTGTGCCGATTTTAATCAACGTCACAGGATATCATTTCAGAAACTTATCAACAAGGTTATACCATTAAACGTCTCCAATCAAAGTGTCCAAAATTCTGTGATAAATGCCGTGCACGGACAGACAAATACGATCTTTCCTCCTTGATGACGTCATTTCGCAGAATTCTTTGTCTTTGATATCTCATAAAATATGTATGATTTCTCACTTCAACGGTTAGTTCGTTCGTACTTTGGTTCCATCGGTGACATTCAAGGTTTCTTTCCGTTAACTATACCGACAAATGAGAAAATTTCCAATGTTGACTTTTTATACGCATAAAAGAAGACGCCATATTAGATCTGCGTTGTGACGCATTGCTTTGTTGTATGAAACTACACCTTACTGTATCAAGACGAGGCACGGGCAGAAGCCTCCACTGTACTTTAGAGAACAGATATTTCCTGATACCAGATATCCTTGATACCCACGAGAATATCCCCAAACCAATCTAGTGTACTAGAGGGTATTTCTTCCGCGTTATACTGTGTTATTCGGAACTATTAGAATCCTCATCCAAAGGTTGTTCGTTCGACTTTTATTGCAATTATTACCATTTGCCGGAACGCTCTCTGTAGGATATTCCTACTTTCCTTCAACCATAAAGGTTTATACCATTCTGATGAAACGAGATGGCGGGCAGTGGGCAGATATGGATGAGCTGTTGCCGAGTAACGGCCTGACACCTGACGTTTGGCACAGATACGTGTCACCTCTGTGTTGCGCTCTGGCCGCCATGACGTACTTAAATTGGCAGACGACGAGCAGAGGAAGGTAAACACACGAGAATGTTAGCATCAGAGAACAGAGAAACAGGTAATAATGTTTTTTATCGATCCTCCATCAATCATCAGCAGCCCTGCCTAGTCATTAGCGGCCCAAGGGCTAATGGTGCTAGTTATTGATGTCGAGCAAATAAAAAAATATTACGGCATAAAAATCCTGTTTTTGTAATATTGAAATTGACAAAACATTACCTGAGCTCCAGCTGTCACCATCTTCATGGTAATGGCCAAGAGGAAGACAGATACCATAGGAATAATTGCATTGGTTCAATAATACAAATAGCCAACAGTCGGTTTAATCAACCTTCGATCGCGAATTTATCTTGTAGTTGGCATAATTAAAAGCAAAAAAAAAACCAAAAAAACATCCACAGGTGAATGTAACTATAACCAAAGTCATTATTGCACCCTATCCGGACATACCTCTTTATTTCCATACACCTGCATTTTTCATTTTCAAAAAATGCAAAATTACACAAATTACCAATCTCTGTAGACCCTTTATGACCGTTATGTTGAGGCAACTATGACGTTTTCTCTCTAAATGACCTCAAAATGATAGGTTACATGTATGCCGTCGATCGGACAGATTCATAAATAATTTATCGTAGTGGATCACGGCGAAAAGTGGTCGTGGGGTGGCTATTCCTGAGAATCGTCCCTTCCACCAATTCCCTTCCGTTAGGAGCTACATGTACCTGCAAATATCCGAATAATCTCGTTCATTTTTTCGAAATTACACATGATCCAGAATGATGCAAATAGGCGCGAGATTATAAGGTCTGCTGGTGTCTGCCTTTGATATCGTTCCGCTTCAGATCTGTTCAACAATTCACCTCCTCTCTCCGACTAGGAAGGATTAAAACAAACAATTTGTGTCGAGCAACTGAAGCTTGATCAAACCAGAGAAGTCGTCTCATTTGAACGTTTCCGAGGCTAACTGACGTATCGACATCAACGGACATACGCAATTATCCCTAAAACATCCAGTCCAAACTATTTTGATCATAGAATAAATTCACCCTTTTTGTTCTAATTAAAACGTCGTTATCTTTAGGCTTGCCAGGGGTTTTTTCTGAAAAGAAGATGTCTAATGACCAAGAAAATATACTGCACAGTGTAAATTGTCTGTCGAAAGCAATTAGGACAGATGCCTTCCTTTATAGCGAAACGCGATTCATCTCGCTGGTTGCAGAGATAATCGATCCAGCGATATATTAATGAGAATAATTCAACATGGCCTGTACATGTAGTAGCGATGTGTAACATTCTCATCAGCATTTTTATCGTGATCGACTGAGCAGATTGTCTTAGTAGTAAATTTGTCCAAGATCACAAATCCACCTCTACCATCGATGTCTGGTAAGGAGCTTCATGAATCACATCTTGGTACCTGTACATTCTTGGGTGTATAATTACAAAGTTGTTTCCATATATTGCATTTCAGTGGTAAGTCTTTACGCCAATCAAAATCAGTATAGAAATAGAAAACTCATAAACCTCCACGGTATAGTGTTTTTCGTGGGTGAATATTCGATGACAATTTCCACCGTCCTACAATCCAGAGTGAGCAGCCCATTTAACACTGCCTGACCTGGACGATTTCGTTGGTATCGCAGCTTGGAAAGAATGGTTCCGCTCCCCCCCAGCTTCTAAATATTTTTATCCCTGGGACTACGGACCTGAGACTTCCAACACTATACTCTTGGGTAAAGCTCCACCAGACTTTGTAAACATGCTAGATGACCGCCCTGATGATGCCAAAGTGACGACATTTTCAAAGAAGGTATTTTTCCGACGATTTTCTTAATATTTTATTTATGCAATTTTATTTATACAAAATTAATACATAATTATCTGATATGGAATAAGATGGGTTTTGCCCACTTTTATCCACAGCGAAGCTGATTTTTAAAGAAAAACTCTGGTACCCCACGTTGGCGCCCTTTTTTAATTTGCCCATGATCCTCTACTCCTGTTTATTATTATTATTTTTAAACAGGCTCCACATGACCCCATGGTAGTAAGCCTCAAAGTTCCAGTACTCAATTTTTCTCTGTTTCGAAGCACGAAACAAAAGTTCACTAGGGAAGGGGGCGTCACTCTCCTTCACCAGCCAGATAGGGTCAGCAAGGGTTTTGCTGGTGAGGATATGATGAACCATGTATGATTTGTCACAAGGACGAAATATAGGACGCGAACATACGTGTTCTCTCTTATTGATAAAGTTGTGCTGGTTTCGTGGTGAACTGAAGAACGACTTCTTGACGTGATTCCGGCGAGATTTTCATCAAACGAAGACCCACTGGTCTACTGGGCATATTTATTCCCCGTTATACCGCGATTCTTGGAACTGTGATACCACTTATCCCGGTTGTCCGTTCAATTTAACCTACTGGTGGTCGACAAAGACATCTCCTGAGACGAAACGCCATCAGCTTCGTGGCACTGGCATTTATGAAGACAAAAACTACGGGTATTGGTTTACTGGACTAAAATATTTGTAACGAAGTTTTGTATTCTCATGTTTCAGAATAAATTTACGTTGATCTGTAATAACTTGCGTGTCTGGATTCGTTTCAATCCCTTTGTGGGTGTCTTTATCGGTCAACAGTTTCAGAATCGTTTCCGTGTGATACTCCCTGTGCACTACCACGATTAGCCTTTACCAGGTTACGGAAAACCACCTCTCTAAAATGGAGGTAAAAAAGGTCGTTTTTGCTTGATAAGTTTTCACTTATTCATCATAACGCTACAAAATCTTCAGGCGACTTACTTTAAATATTGTTACATACCGGAACACTGGTTTTTCAATGAAAGTGTACATAGTCTAATTGTTAACAGAGAACAAAACGTGTCGTCTATTCTTATGTAAATTAGATAGACGACAATTTGTTTTTTCAATACCTTCCGATGCGGATAAATATATCCATGGTCGCCTATGGCGGATGTTTCTGTCTTCGATATATCATTGAATTTATTGGACAAAAACGACCTTTTTGACCTCTATTCTCTAACTTGTTTACCCCCATCAGCCTCTTTGATTATAAGGTACGGATTGGACGGAAACTATAGACTAATCGGAAATAACTGCATGATAGAGTGCTGTTTTCGTGGATATACAGTATTATGTCTACTTGAAGCTTGTGGCCAGTATTGTATAACGAATTAGGTCTGAATGTTGGATCTCACCCTAATATGTGAATGGACTGAACGAAATACTTTCCGCGGAAATTTTGTCTCTCACAAGAAAAAATAAATGTCCTTGAATGCCACGAGTTGTGCAACCGTATCGTTGACTCTCAGTTACTCTGGAATGTAGCCAGTTCGTATCTGATGTTCCGCGATTGCACTATGTTCTGGTTTGTGCCCCCTGGGTAGAAGATGCATATTTTAGGTCGTCTCAGATTGATAGCTTGCTAACATTGCCATAGGGTACCTTCCAAACTCGTGTCATCTGTGTAATTACAGAACAGCGCATAGGCATTCACAAAAAGCAATAGCAAGAAAATCTATGCCCCAAAGGCTTCAGAAAACATAGAAGTTGAATTTGTGACATTCTGTTACAGCGTATTAGACGATTTCTTTGCCTCATCTATAATGGAAAAGATTGGGAAACGGAATGCCGCCAAATTCGTATAAATTACTTGGCTTGGTTGGGGACCCCTGTTCGGTAATCTAGGGCGTGACCTGTAATACGGAGTCGGTGAGTCCGACACCACGACTCCATCATGGAACAGAGACGATGCTTATGGCGTTCTACCCCAATAGAAATTGTACAAGATATGTAAAGTGTTCATATTTCCAATCAAAGTATGGCTGGAATATACTGTACTCTGGATCAAAGTATTTATAGTACTGAGGTCGTGTTTACTACAAAGATTATAATTATGAAATTGCCGGAGCACTAATTAGTCAGTTAATACCAATGTGACTGTTGTAATGTAATGAAGAAAAATTAAAATGCATAGAAATATCGAGATCAAACTGGATTTACAGAGGTAATCAGAGTTACTTCACTTATTACTCAGTAATTTTCATTTTTCTTGGGATACAGGTCGATCGACTGTGTACTTTGGGAGATATTGATTGGACAAGACAAACTCGATCGGATCTTTTGTTTTTTGCATATTTATTGACAAGAACGACCTAGAAATTAATTTCGTTTGAAGAATATTATAGTCAGTCATGCGCATAAGATGATAGGAACCTCATGATAGAAATCTCACCGGCATCATTGGAAACCGGTGATTGCTTCTCTGAAGTGAAAACTCTTTATATATTTTATATGGATTTAGGCGGCAAAGTAGATTCAGTGTTTACCCATTCAATGACTGACACGGACGACCAAATGATGTAAGTGGCATTATCGTTGGTGTACTCGTGATTGATTTGAACCTACACTAGCCGGAACCGAAGTCCACTCGACCATATGAAACAATTGCTTTCCTCTAAATGTAAATCAGTTTTCAACAGAAGCAGCTGATAATATGATTTCAATCCAGATAAAACCAGCCTAATTGGCGTTCTAATATTTGCGTTGCATTTTATTGCCAAACCAAGACGCAAATAGCTCGAAGGTAATCGCAGTGGGCAGAAATTGCTCGAGATAAGACAAATATACCGGAATGGGCCATGAAGAAGAAGCCATATCTGTTCACTATAACTTCCTCTCAAGCTAGGTAGTTGGCATGTATATGACACAATGCGATAATTTGTCACCTAAATACATGTTAAAACAATACCACTATATAATACTATTTACTCGAGTTGAAAATTTGCTACAGTCTTACCTGGTCACATACATTTTATAGCTGCTTGAATTTCGTGACTGATAACGATTACGAACCCGAATTTGTTTTCAGACGAAGGCTGGCTACAGAGATGTTACGGGTGTTCCGTGAATTCAATATATCATTTAGCATCTTTACTTGTAACAAAAATCGATCTCTATTTGCCCAGGAAGTCCAGTTTTCAATACTAATATACTCCAGTTGTGTCACAAGAATATAGTAAAACACAATTTTAAGGACACGAATAGTAAACTTCTTATATAGAGTGATAAAGCCCATAGTGGTTCCATGGTATTCTATCCCACGTCATCTGTGATACCAATCCCTGACCATACATGACAGACGCTCTAACCAAAACGATCCATAAAAACAATAGGTTTTATGGTCAACTTTATAGAACGTCAATCTGTAGACTCGATAACATGGATCCGGCTCACTGTGTGTACATTGATAACGTTTAAATTTTCCAGTAACCAGCAGAATTCAGGTGACAAACCACTAAATCGGCGAATCCGTAATTCACTGCCACTATCATGTTTCATTCCTTGCCACTGTGAGGCATACTACCACTGTATCATCTACTGGCTTTGACTCGATGCCATTATTTCCATTCCTTTATTATCTTGACGGATAATTTCACAAAAGCAATAGCGATAATAACAGAACAATGAAGACTCGCAGTTCAATTTTCTCCATACCTAAAGATGACTGTCACCTTGGAGAATTATTTTCAAGAAACAAAAATGCATATTTCATGTACAACTATTACGGATGAAATCAAAATAACCCAGTCTAATAGCAATCGTCTGTCACAAATATCGTAGTGAGAAATGTAGTTGAATGAATAGCCTGGCCGAAAATAGAAAATTTCATTTTAATTTAGATAAATTTCTTGTTTCTGTCTAAAACGTCAAATCATTAATCACATTTGACTGTTCGAAATTGAAGCGATATGTATGAGGTGGGGAAAATTGACGACGTCTGGCAACTAAAAAGCAACCATACGACTCTACAGGAAAGCATCCCTTGGCACCTAACATACGGACCCGAGAATACGGTGGATTCTCGGACGTAGCCTTAGTATCGCAGCCGAGCTTTTATTGCAGACGTTCATGTAGAGACAGTGAAATACCCACACGGCCCCTAGCACCGGCTTAAGCGGAATAAGATACGCTAATTCGGGAGCTGTGATGACAGATCAGCCCCAACAAATCATGTGATGTTAATGGATGAGCATCGTGGACGTTTGATGGAGTAAACGCCTCAAGAATGCAAGAATACCCAGAAAAACTAACCTGAAATGCCCGACGTCGTACGGCTTAAATTTTCCACAAAAACAATAAACCTACATATATTTGTCGAGTGACATGTACAGAGGGCGGGCCTCTGGGCAATAACAGTCCACCAGCAGAATCCTACCGTATACAGATAATAAATTAGAGCGATATGCAAAAGGTGAGAAAAATTGACGTCTGGCGGCTAAAAAGCAACCATATGACTTTGCAGGGAATCATCTCTCGGCACCTAACATTCAGACCCGAGAATACGATGGATTTTCAGACGTAACCTAAGTATCAGCGCCTTTAGAGCGATAGGCAAAAGGTGAGAAAAATTGACGTCTGGCGGCTAAAAAGCAACCATATGACTTTGCAGGGAATCATCTCTCGGCACCTAACATTCAGACCCGAGAATACGGTGGATTTTCAGACGTAACCTAAGTATCTCAGCCGCGCCTTTATCGCCGCTGTTCATGTGGAGAAAATGAAGTATCCACATGGCCCCTAGCACCGGCTTAAGCGGAATTAGATACGCTGGCTCGAGAGCTGTGATGTCAGATCAGCTCAAACAACTCATCTGATGTTAATGGATGAGCATCGTGGATGTATGATGGAGTAAACGTCCCAACATGGGGTAAGCATATGGTAAACGCAAGAATACCCAGAAAAAAACTAACTTGCAATGCCCGTCGTCGTACGGCTTATATTTCCCACCAAAACAATAAACCTACATACATTTGTGGATTGACATGAACATTGGTCGGGCCTCGAGGACTAACAGTCCACCAGCAGAATCCTACCATATACAGATAATAAATTGGAGCGATATGCAAGAGGTGAGAAAAATTGACGACGTCGGGCGACTAAAAAGCAACCATATGACTCTACAGGAAAGCATCCCTCGGCATCTAACAATGAATCCGCACCTCATCAAAATATATAATATTTCGGATTTTTGAGTAACAAATACTTCGGGAGAAATAATGGAAATTGGACCCTTCATAATATTTTAGGTAGAAAAAGAACGGGAAACATAAGCCAAAATTTCTTTTGTTATTATTCGTCGTCAATGTCACATCACCTGAGCGGGTATTTGAAAGTATTTGTTCAGCTCAATAGTTTTCTCTGGTTCTCGGCATAATGAATATTAACAGCACGGTTGTTAGAGTATTATGTATTTTACGTCTCGTTGACAGACCGATTTCTTCGTTACCTCTTGTTTACCACGTATATGGCAACACCATCGTACACGTAAAAGTGGATCGATAACTGATCCAGTCAGAGTAGTATAAATCCTTGTAGTATAAAACAGTTCTGATTACTTGTCTGTATGCCACTTGACGCGTAAATTACCCGCTTTTGGATTGCTTAGATATTTATGAGAAACTGTACAAGTTCTCAGAGATAATGAAAACAGTGAAACTATGTGACCTATGGTAGGGTCAGACTGCCTAAGTGGAGAGGAAAAAGCTTCCCATTGTTCATAATTATGAAACTAGTACGATAAATTTGGGTTATAAAGAAGAGAAATTACAAGCGTCTGGTCCGTCATTCATAATTCAGCCGTCGTCCATTAAAGAATATCCGCGTCTATAATTCAAAGACCTATTCCATATAACAGTATTAGCACCAAATTCAAAAAGACAATCATAGTATACATAAACATAGGCTAGTTTCCTGCAAGAGGGAAGCGGTCAACAGTTTTCAATGCTGCCGACAAGACATCATGATGTTCCAAAAATATAAAATCCGTATCGCTGATCAGTATTCTTAATCCATAATAATCGTTGTAAAGTCGTCATCTAGAGAATGATGTATCTCAGTCACGCTTTGATTGTGACTGTTCATATGAGCACTACCAGGATATTGAAGTACATGGGTTCATTCGGCCCCTAGCCCCGGGTTAAGCGGAATTAGACACAAGTTACGAAACGTTGCGCCATAGATCTTGCACGCTACATTCGTATTTTGCTATCAGCATGCGATATGTATCGCCAAATTTGATAAACTGGTCCAAATTCAGCAGATTTTCGCCACGGAATTGAAACCAGTAATAAAGGATCATGCATTGTGATATCTCTGACTGACATTCTGGCCCTACCAAAACCTGTGTATGGAATTAATCTCCCAGGCAGAAGAATTGCAATTTCTTTGGCGCTGCACCGTAACCCCAAAACATGCTAATCGGTATACTTCCGAAGCCTGAGTACAAGTGAGTGATTGAATAGGGTTTAAGGGCGCTTTCACCATTTTTTCAGCTATATCTCGACGGGGAAGGAAAGGGAGGGGAGGGAGAGGGGCGGGGTACCTACTTGTAACAGAGCAGATCTAATGCTGCCATTTCTTTGTGCTGTCCCACTGAAATATCATGCCATAGGCAGACATGACACCCCACTCAGTCACATTATACTGACACCGAGCGAACCCGTCTTTGCTCTATCCTCTTAATGCTGAGCGTAAGCGGAAGCAACAAGTTCCATTTTTCAAGTCTTTGGTATTACCCGGCCTGAGATCGAACCCAGTACCTACCGCTTACGAGGCCGACGCTCTAACCATTAGACTACCGCAGTGCGGTTGCCGGAGTACAAACACGGTTCACATTAAAAGCCCTAGAACAGATTATAGAATACAATAATGCCTTCCCCAAATCAACGTTTGCATTCTGTCTGCTATATCAAGTCTCTTTCAAATTTCGGATATTCATTTATAACATGTATATGAGACGAGAGAGTGCCAACATGCCTTCCTGGGGTGAATGTGGAAAATTATACCTGTTGTAGTCAGACTAGATAAAAAGAGTCTTCATTTCTCTCTATTTAGACGCGCCCATCCCCCTGATGGTAAGCCGGACGCTTCAGAGATTAGATCAAGGTACTACCTTGCAAAAACTATAACACGATTATGCATAGGAACCAACGAGATACGTTGGGCCATAGAATACATAAACTGGAACTAAGCATGTTGTGTTACGTTACACATAGAAGACAGGGTCGTACATTTCCGAATGTGTACTGAACACGGCCTTGTCTTTATATTTGTTAGCTTACATGTATGTCTCATTGTGCCTTGGTTCTGAACGATCTAGGTATTTTGATTATCGACGCCTAATTTCATTACGGACGGCAGCTCGCATCTGAATCTCGGATACCTATGACAGGTACGTGTCCACTAAAGTTTCCTCACTGATTGATAGGGGAAAGCCATATTTTTACTGTTTTATATTCAATAGCCTACGTTCCATTCTCCAATATTTTACCGGATATTGTACTCAACTAAATTGAATAACCAAATGCTTTCGACAGGCGAGTTCAGCTGTGCTGATTGAGAAAATATTTAGAAGGAAAAGCGTCAAATGTTTCCAAATATTCAAAAAATTTATTTAGCAATTATTTATATTTTATATGACTGAACATATCGACTTTGCTCGACATATCGAACATCGGCCATAATCTGCCATACCGAGTCCGGAAACAGAGATGGGGAAAGCGTCTGCTCTCTCCCGCACGTGACGAAACTCGGCCAATGACCCAGAATCGACTGGGTATATAAATACAAACAATGTCCGTGCAACCCCATCCTGTTGTAACAAAAGCAGATGTCAATTTCCATCCCAAACGGATAGTTGGCTCTGGTTTACCGCCATCCAGACTAACCACACGAGAATTGGCTAATCAGGCGGCTGGAAATATGAATGTCACAAGCGTGATATAAACCTTATTATAAACCTCCCCGTTGGAATATGAGAACAGAATACCTCCACGATTACCCAATGGAGGGAATGGAAATATCGCATATAGGGGTGGTAAAATATGGTTGTGTATCGCGTATCTTGACATGGGAATAGTGGTACATATCCAATTTCAGCCAATTAGGCTTGACCAAAACAGTGAAGATTAGATAATTAGGTTGTCTGAACTTTGATCTACACGCGGAAAGTAACGATATTGTCCATATTGACGAAGGAAGGGGAGTGTGTATCAATTTCAACTGAATCGCAAATTGCATTTAACGCTAATCTCATCATATATGATGAAGATTAGCGCAAAAAATGAGATGAAATATATTGGTTAGATTGATGCTTGTCAGCACTTTAAATGAAGCGACGCCAATAAAATATCGATCAGCATGACAACCACAAAGAAGGGTTTGCATTGGCTATTCATTGCAATAGTTTGATTTAGTTTTGTAGAAATGTTCGCTTATTCTTCAATTTGACTATATATCTGTGATACAGATTTCAAGTATTTGCTTGGTGGCAACCGTTCCATCGATACAGCCTACGGCATTTTGTCTTTGACATATTTAGGTAGATCTTAGCTATAAAACCTTGTCTGGATCTTGTCCGAAATGCAGTAATTACCTACTCGATAACACTCGCTGCAAACCACTACAGTGAGACTGTCATTACATTTTCCAGCCTTTTTACAACATATATGTGTTTACTGGTTCAGAAACACCACCGTAAAAGAATTACTGGACATGACTCTGAATTTGCCCATGATCCTCTGCTTGTGATTATGCAAATGTTGTAACAAAAGCAGATGTCAATTTCCATCCCAAACGGATAGTTGGCTCTGGTTTACCGCCATCCAGACTAACCACACGAGAATTGGCTAATCAGGCGGCTGGAAATATGAATGTCACAAGCGTGATATAAAACCTTATTATAAACCTCCCCGTTGGAATATGAGAACAGAATACCTCCACGATTACCCAATGGAGGGAATGGAAATATCGCATATAGGGGTGGTAAAATATGGTTGTGTATCGCGTATCTTGACATGGGAATAGTGGTACATATCCAATTTCAGCCAATTAGGCTTGACCAAAACAGTGAAGATTAGATAATTAGGTTGTCTGAACTTTGATCTACACGCGGAAAGTAACGATATTGTCCATATTGACGAAGGAAGGGGAGTGTGTATCAATTTCAACTGAATCGCAAATTGCATTTAACGCTAATCTCATCATATATGATGAAGATTAGCGCAAAAAATGAGATGAAATATATTGGTTAGATTGATGCTTGTCAGCACTTTAAATGAAGCGACGCCAATAAAATATCGATCAGCATGACAACCACAAAGAAGGGTTTGCATTGGCTATTCATTGCAATAGTTTGATTTAGTTTTGTAGAAATGTTCGCTTATTCTTCAATTTGACTATATATCTGTGATACAGATTTCAAGTATTTGCTTGGTGGCAACCGTTCCATCGATACAGCCTACGGCATTTTGTCTTTGACATATTTAGGTAGATCTTAGCTATAAAACCTTGTCTGGATCTTGTCCGAAATGCAGTAATTACCTACTCGATAACACTCGCTGCAAACCACTACAGTGAGACTGTCATTACATTTTCCAGCCTTTTTACAACATATATGTGTTTACTGGTTCAGAAACACCACCGTAAAAGAATTACTGGACATGACTCTGAATTTGCCCATGATCCTCTGCTTGTGATTATGCAAATAGGCTCAAAATGACCCCAATATGATAGGTTACAAAGTCACGGAGTGTCAGCTCTCGAGCTTTTGTCGTTCCGAAGAAAGAACAGAAAGTTTGATAGGTGGGACCGTAACACCCCCCCGCCACCCCGGCTTATTAGGGTTAAAATCCCATTTTCATCCCATACATGTTCACCTGTATTATGTATGTACATGACAGATAGGGGGAGGATGAAAGCTAACGAATTCAGATATCCTCCATGTCCACCATACCCTTTTCTCGTATATCAATCGCTCGCGCCACACCAAAAGATGTCGTATCAAAATATGATAAGCTTATTGGTGTGTGTGTTTATGTGTGGTTTAATCTGCAATATATCCGAGACTTTTCCATACGAGTCGTAGAAGAAACTAGTCTAGTCATTAACGTGAAAGATTGTTTTAGAATGAATGAATCGTGCTACAATATATCACTGATTTGATAGCTCATTTAAAACCACGTGTTCCGACCTGTGACAGAAATACTACCCGCAATTACATTTTAGTTGCTCTCATAAAAATGGCGAATTGATATGACGTCTCTCGGTCGATAAACCAGCCGAATTGTCCCGATGAGAGGACTCACGCGAAGTTACAAGCTAAAACATAGTGCATTTTATCGTTTGTTTCTGGAATAACTGGGCCAATAAAATACTGTCAAAGCTACTGGTGCTGCTGTTACCCGACCATCAAACTGAATCTGGATCTGGACTGGATCCTATATCGAGAGAACGCAAATTTGTGTTTATAGTTTGGTCACGTATTTCATCGTCGTTTGACATTTCACTCGAGCAACCTGGTTAGGCAGTCACAGGATTCTATTTCACAGCAAAGACGAAGGGATTTCCGGAATGGCCCACGTTGAGACAGAGAAACATACTGTATCAGAGGCAACACCCAAAACACAATGCCAGCAAAGCAGTAAGATTGAAATTGCAGTGAAAAAAAACAACATTCGCAAATTACATGTTAACTATTGACATGTATGTTAAAAGTTCTGATGTGGAGCGTGGAAGGATAAAAGTTTTGTGGGACGCTGCACTTTCTTGTACAGTCGGTTAATGTAGAGATGTGAACGATGTCAGCTGGTAAAGGAAGAGATGGATTCATTGCCTCATCTATATATGTACATCTATTAACATGATTGCACAGTATCATGTTAAATCTGTTTGTAAATAGATAGAATATAGTCATTGCAGAAGGACCTACCGTTATTATTTTACCACATTTTGCAGATGGAGATCCTGGGAGAATTGAACATAATGCAATCTTATCCAATATCAACCATTCCGTAAACTCAGAGCTGTCTACATGAACAGCTACAAGAAAAGCGTGGCTGAAGTAAAAATAATCAGTTTTCTAGATCATGCAGTCAGAATTATCACATTATCTTAATTTATACAGGCCATTTTATCGTAGTAATTTGTCCTTTCATACTATCAAAACATAAACTAATGTCCTCTATCAAAAGCATACCATCAACATCACTTTTCAAATCCAAGCTTAAATCATACCTAATTGAGAATGACTGATCTACTTTCTCGATCATCTCCATTGCTGTTGCACTTGTCAAACAATAATATTAAGCCATCCTAATTTTAATTTAATATTATTTCCAGCTTAGGGATAGCCCCCTGGGGTTTTATTCCCGCCTTTCAAAGCATGTTAGCATCATTTATATTAGTTACGCGAAGTTGGTGAATAAAATGAAATGAAATGAAATGAGAATATTGGCCTGTGGGGTCATATGACTTCTTCTCAGTACGCAGCACCTTTTCCCACCACCTTGCGTTTAATTTATGATTTTTCAACTGACCAGGTTAAGCCTATTTGCTTCATCCTTGGTACCAACAGTCATAAATAATTAATAAAGTAGCATTTTCGGTTTTTCGCGTCCAATATTTGCACTCTTGTACCTGCAAGCGTGTGAAACTGATTTGCGTGGCCTAAAATAATGATCTATCATATTTATTAGCAACAATTCTCGTTGTTTCGGTCATCAAATCACTGATTTCCAAGTAACGCATCTCAGTCACTAAGAAGAAGGCTTACGCGTTATGCATCTAATGTGGATTTGAGGTAGGGTTTACACTTCAGGGGGGACATTTGGCGTCTAAGCTGCAGGTTATACGTAGGTTAAGTGTCAAAATGTCATGTTCATTATTTACGACATTATGTATGAGGGAAAATGGTACAACTTCATAGAGGCTGCTCATCAGCGATATCCATGCTGCTAAATCGGAGCAGCTATTGTTTTTCAAATACAAATGTGTCGCTTTCCTTGATCAACCGAACAACCCGCGTCTTGATTACTTTCAGTGTCTTCTGTGTCACTGAATAAAAGAACAAAATGCTTGGGACACTGAAAAACACCCCATGGGATATATCATAATATTTTTTCGTTAGAATTGAATTCAGAGCCTTATCAAAACCCCTTCATTGCGTCGCAATCTTGGATTTTCACTTGTTATGAAAAGACGTCCCAGTGGGAAATTAGTACACCAAAAATACTTTTATGTCGGTTATGAACCCTTAAATTATGATTCAGTGATAATAATATTTTCCGAATGTCTAATTGTTTAGACATACATGCCCGTCAATAAGGAAAACAGCTGTAGTCACACTGGTATTAGTTTTTAGCTGGAACGAGTACTATCATAGAATTTTCGAAACAGTACAGATTCTTGCTGATCTGCTGATTCAAAATTAACAAAGCCTGATAATAATATAGGAGTGAAGATGAAAAAGAAACAGACGCCATGCTGATTTCCGTCAATTTCGTATAAGTATTTTTTTTTTGTAAATAACTTTAGTTTGTTAACACCTTAATTTTCCACCTAGACAGTTCGCCACATTTTCCAGTTTTGCTCCAGAATTCTCGTGCAAGGAACAAAACACCGAATAGATACACCTGATCAGTTAGTTAAAAATTGCTTCTGATATTAATTTATATTGTGCATTTCCGCATATAAGCTTAAAAAGCAATGCGACAACGAGTACGTGGTGACCAAGGCATTTCTGTTTTTTGAATGTATTGAGATGTGCTTCAATCTGCCAAATGGATGGCTTTAGATCAAACCCATTTCCTTTAAGAGGCAGAAGATAAAAGCATCCGTAACCTAAGGGTAAGAAGAAATTACCAGTTAACAACATTCAAAGGCTAACTATTCGGCAATAAAGTTATGTTATCTACAGCAAATATCATTAACTTATTATTTCGAAAGACCTTGGGCAACTCACGCCGTCTTCAAAGTGTATCATCAAAAGCCAACGGAGAACAAATTATGAAATTATTATTAAATTGGATAGGGCGTATTATCCGCCGACCAATTAGAGAGTTCAAAGATGACGGTTACTGGCGTTGTTACCCACATATAACAAATACTCATTAAAAGCACGATTGACCTCAAGAACATCAATCGAAAAATGGTCTGACATATGCTCTTCCGAACACCGCAACAAGAGTGATTGTTTGTCGGTCCGGTTCCTACGATCACAGTTGAGGTCAAAAATCATGAAACTAGAAGTATATAGAGGTCAGCGTGTTGTATTGTTCTGTCGCAAAACCGTGAACCCCTGTAGAGATAAATATGGGATTGTGGAAAGTGATTTGAAGCAAAAGAAAGTCAAAAGAAGGTTCTCAACGCCCACATGGGACCGGAAAGATGAACTGTACATGTATGTACTTTAAACTGTGGTCGTCATCGTCATTACTAAGGATCGATCTTCTTTCCAGGTCTGGAGGCTATATGTCTATTGTAAATCGTCGAACTTTATCTGTACACCATGTAAACATATCGCGATTGGTAACCTTGATATAGTGAATGATAAGGACATAAACACATTTCTGGGAGCCGAGAGGAATAAACCTCAAGAGCAAGGTCGTTGAAACAATCCGCCATATTGACGAAAGTACCTTCCCCAAGCAAAACAACTACTGAGAAACCTCAATTCACGAGAAGTTCTAGCAAATCTTCAGAATAAATTCGTCATATACCCAGCAGACAAAATTCCAAATAATATAATATTCATTTGTAAATATTACTACTGCCCGGTGCCGGTTAATGACCATCATCGAATGCTTACTCCCAAACCGCATTTGCTCTGAAAGATGTATTTAACAATCAAAAAACGTTAATCATGGAAAGAGGTATTCGTCTTCCAGTCACTCGTAACGATACACAAAAAGTGCATTGGACTCCCAGAAAGCATATAAGACCATATAAAGCTAGATTTATAGCTGGCTCTAGCAGCTGCATTACCAAGCTTTTTTGACCATGTTGACGAGGGCCCTTCGAGAGGTAAAAATATTTGGGAAAGGTATTGCGCCACTGCTTCTAAAAACTCTGGCGTTTGTAAAAGAAATCAAAATGTCTTACAGAAGAACTTGATGCGAAATGACACATATCGTACAGACATATATCCAAATGGATATGTCTCGACTCTGTATACTACAATTCCTCATCAGGACCTGGTTGATCGTCTTAGTTCATTAATATTATCGGTGTTCAATAAAACGAATCGCCGATATATTAATGTTTGAAGCCATAAAACATTCTTCGGCTCTACTACATACAAGGATATCATTAATGGGTTGTTGCTTTGTTGATAGAGTTGCTTGAATTTCTCATTAATAATATCTATGTGAAATTTGTCAACACAATATATCACCAGTGTATAGGTATTCCAGTGGGTACTAATTGTGCACCCGTTTTAGCTGACCTTTATCTGTTCTCTAATGAAACCGACCATTTCAAATCCCGTTCCTTCTCATTCACCAAACTCTATCGCCATGGATAAACACTATATATATGACGCATATTCCTACGAAGTTGGCTACCATCTGCAATCTGTCCGGTAGTCAGTGAGTGAGTGAGTGAGTGAGTCCATCCGAATCCTTTAGTCGGCAAACTAAAGAGAACCGTTGACATCAGAACCTTGATTTTTCGCACGAAGGTGCATTACGGGACTGTTACGGTATATACGGTACATCTTATTTCGACCTATATCTCTGTAGAAAAGAAATGGGGCTTCTCTCTCGTCGACTTTACGACAAGAGAGATGATTATAATTACGACATCGGAAAATATTTCTTTTTGGACAGTAATATTCCAATGGAAGCTGCATATGGCGTATACATATCATGCCTAAGAGCATTTGCTAGATCCTATGTGCAATGTGACTATTTTAGGCAACGTCACAATACATTATTGGACAAACCTTTTCAACATGACTATATTATTAGGCGCCTCCACAACAAGTTTCTCAATCTGGCGATACAAATCACAAGCTGATAACAAAATAGGTGCGTAAGGTGTAAGATCGATGTCGTTGCGTTTCGTAACTTGTGTCTAGCTCCGCTTAACCCGGGGGCTAGGGGCCGTATGTTCATGTACTTCAAGATTCTCATGGTGCTCATATGAACAGGCAATACAAGCGTGACTGCAGATACATCATTCTCAGGAAACGACTTTACAACGAAAATCATAAGAATACTAATCAGCGACATGAATTTGATATTTTTGGAACATCAGGATGTTTGCCGGTATCATTGAAAGCCGTTAAGCGTTTCTCTGTTACAGGAAACTAACCTATGTTTATGTATACTATGTTTTCTTTTTTGTTTTTGTTTTGGTGCTAATGCTGTTGTATGTAATAAGTTTTTGAATTATGGACGCGGAAATTCTTTAGTGACCGACGACTCAATATTAAATGACGGACAAGACGCATTTATTCCAGAAGGATCGGACGATTGAGGTTCAACAGGGCATTCATCGCTCACTAAAGCTCATGATTATGAACCAGTGAGGTCACAGTTCTTGTCGAATGGTAGTGAATCTGTGTCAGAATGGCTGTGAAGTAAACTGGGTGTGACAAAGATGGAACAGGGGGCATAAACTTCCAACTTGGACGGGAACATGAACTGCTTCTTTGTTTATATACTCCAACATGTATAATTCTGTTGTCAGAGAGTACGGGAGATTAAAATGGCAACTCAGCAATCCCAAGAGCGGGTTTTGTGTTAATTTTCAACAATGGACACAAATAAAAAGGAATTCAGTCATGAATGCATAAACTGTTATGCTCCCTCGTTTTGTGTGAAAGCCAGTCTACGGTAAGAGTGTGGGAGAGGGAGTGCCTACTGCACAAGTAGGTGTAATTGTATACTCATCCAGAACATAATTTCTATTTTTATTGCAACAATTTGCAGATATAATGTAGTAAATTATGCATTTTACAAGAATATTCAATGGAGTATACTGATCAATCGTCAGTAGCACTTTTATCAGAAACCAGACATTTATAACGAACGTAAAATAAAACAACCTCTATGCTCTCTCCAATAGACAATGGTGAATGATTGAGAGAATACAATCGGACAGGTCGTATAATAATCGGACAGGACGAACAAATAAATTATTACCTAAAGATCAAATACATCAAGAGGTATGATTAAATATCGGATGTTAAAGTTGTTGATTTATTGTATACTAGTCAAGCTGTCCTTCTACATGTTCATGATGTGACCCCAATAACTGGTCAACTTGCGACATTAGTTATATGAATCAAAGAGCATAATTCTCCAGAAGGACAGGTTTGTGTTCGACACAATACAATAATTCTCACATGCAACCAGAGTGACACTAGTGTGTTATAAAATAAACTGTAACAACTGTCACTTTTCTGAATAATAGACCATGTGCCAGTTTGGCGACCATCATCGATCGTCACGCAGCGTTACACACAGTCGGGCGAAGAAGCAGGCAGTGAACCGGGTATATTTTCCATAAGGATCCAGGTTAAACAACGGGAGAAATGAGCAATAATGCTGATTATACGAAAACGAAAAAATTTTATCAAATAAAATTGTCATATACCAAACCTAGTATTTGTTCACCGAGTATTATATATTTCTGTCTAGTCGTTTTCGAATAAAACTTTAGTTTTGTTCATTCTCCTGTTATTTAACCTAGCTCCGTATGGGGGATATGTCTTGTTTACGGCCTGTGCCTTCGCCCGACTCTGCGCGCTGGTGCGTGGCAAATCGGAAATTAATGAATTGGGAAATTTCAACTTTAGTCCATTGCGTTGTTATGTTGTCCATTGGGTTCGGATTAGGGGAAAGTGGGGATACATCCATTTTGCTTGGTTGTGATTTATGCCATTTCCGACTAAACCGAACAGCAATCATGCGGACGCAGTGTACGCAAGCCTTACAGATGTGTTGTCTTTTCAAATTAATATCAGCAACTAGCTTGATTCCACCATTGTATATCCAATTTGCATAAATTTATAAATACGTTTTTTTCAAAACCACGATGACATAGAATATGGCATGTCGTTATGTTTGAGCATCCCGTATACTGAATATTCAGGCTCACTCGACTCAGAACAAGTCAGTACCATTAATGTAGTACGTATATTTTATCATGGAAAATAGCAAGTAAGAGTTGCAAGCAATAGGGGCTTTCAACACTTGGATACTTGAGTGCAAACTCCTTCTGCTACAGGACTGCTTATAATTAAACAGCTGCGTAAACATATGTGTGGTTATGACATTCAATACGCCGATTTACGAGGACATACACAATTATAACTCTATCTTAGCTAAGTTGCGTTATCGTCTGTTCTCCTCTCCCGGATTAATACTGTCCAATCCCGTTGCTGGATGTAAACGTAATTGTTAACGCAAGAGTGGAAAACATGCATATTATTACACAACATGATTTTTCCATATTGCTCTGTTCTATATATCTGTCGTAAATGTGAGGGGATTTCCTATTTTGGCTTTTTTCCGGTTTAGCTTCACAGAATTTTCTCTTGACAGGCTTAAACTGCTCGAGATGTCACTGACAAACCGCTGGAGAGCGCAAGATGCTGTTATAAGTCTGTGACTATATGCATTTTGTCTCTTGGGAATGTCGACAAGA
>JAVTVY010055630.1:0-32037 GCA_036873755.1 Hanleya hanleyi | reverse complement strand
AGAATGGCGTGGTTTTAAATGCAAGTCGCGTCAATCTGCGCATGCGCAGTTGGTTGTATTAAGTAAAGTGGTCATTTCGGGGTAGTGAAGGAAGGTATTTGGGGGTAGAGATGGACCATCCTTGGTTCAATGCGTCCTGGAAGGTGTCATGTTGTAGCTCTCGGGGTGTAGACTTCGATTTGAGGGATCTCCACAGCATCTGTGACGTCATCGGTGACGTCAACGGTACGAGTAGTAGCGAAAGTGGACATTTTGGGGTAGTGAAGGAAGGTATTTGGTGTAGAGAGGGACCATCCCTGGTCCGAATGCGTCGTATGAGGTGTCATCTTGTAGCAACGTCCGCCAACGCCAAGCTTAACGCTTCAACGCCCTGGTGAAATAGCTCAGAAGTTCTGATTTTCTAGATATTCCATGGAATTGTCACTAATTCTTCGAAATGCAGTGACGCCTGTCAACGCTCGTAGTTACGCCTTAACGCTCTTACATAACGCCTTGACGCCATGATATAGACCGGAGAGAGAACAACAACAACAACAAGGATGACACATGAGAGAACAACAACAACAAGAAGTTTTTTCATATAGTTTATTTTCCCCAATGTTACAGCATACCCACGCTGGGGGAGCCGCGTTGGGTATGTTTACAACTCAAAAGACTCTTGCCCAATCAGAGGCCAGCATTTGCATCTGTCATATTCGTTCCTGTCCGTTAGATGTATTCTTGTCCAATCAGAAGTCGCCATTTCAGCAAGTTCCATCTTCGACCATGTTCGCTCTGAACCGTTTATTCTAATCATCGTCGGACAGGCCTGGATATTCTTCGGGCAGCATGTCCTGAAACAGTTGTTTGCGCATTCTGATCGCATTTTCCAGGGCCTCTGTGGGTGGTAGCCCCATAGCCTCTTCCGAGTGACGCTTGGTCTTCATGATGGACCTGTGCGTGGGGTCGCCTTTCATTTCAAGCGGTAGTAAGGTATACTGTTCATAGATCGCCATGGCTGTTTTCCTGATGCGGGGGCGCATTTGGGTGTACGTCTGTTGTAAATTATCCTCTCCGGCGTCCTCAATCGCTGCAGCGTAAGTATTGATAGTTGCTGTCACAATACGATCCCAGAAGATAGGTTCTGCCTCACTTTCCACGGACGTATGCTGACTATCTGAGGTCAAGCTCCCCGCATCACTAGATAGACTCTCGGCAATCTCTGTTTCGGTATCAGTCGTTACACTCTCAGCAGTCTCTGCATCAGCATCCGCCTCAACGGACTCCTCAGAGTCTTCAATCCCATGTATAGTTTTCTGGTGTCGCATCATATCGTAATGTCTGGTGAACGTGCGTTCGCACTCAGAGCAAGTATAAGTCATGTTGACGGTTGAACGTCGACTGTACGTGTTTTTGGAAATACGCTCGCTTTTATAGACAGTAACGCCCGTCAACGCTTAGCTTAACGCTTCAACACCCTGGTGAATTAGCTCAGAAGCTCTGATTTCCATGGAATTGACACCAATTCATCGAAATGCAGCGACGCCCGTCAACGCCCGTCGTTACGCCTTAACGCCCGTCTCAACGCCTTAACGCGCGGCGCGCGCGGTGTAAAGGTTTCCGCCGCAACGCGGTGGAAACCTTTCCGCGCCGGGGTCAAAGGTCAGTTCCGGTCACCTTTAGCGACGTACACCAATCAGAAGCGAGTATTGCAAATCCGTCACAGAGCTCTCGTCCAATCAGAAGCGAGTATTTTGACCCGGTGCATTATGGGACATATCCAAGATGGCGGTTCCAAAATGGCGGATCCAACATGGCGGCTCCAAAATGGCGTATCCAACATGACCTGGAAAGCGGCGTATGTCAGAGCAATAGCACAAAAGCAACATTTGTTTGAACGCATGATTAAACGACGTTAAAGCGTTAAGAAAGTGTGTTAAGGCGTTGAGACGGGCGTTAAGGCGTTGAGACGGGCGTTAAGGCCTTACGACGGGCGTTGACGGGCGTCGCTGCATTTCGATGAATTGGTGTCAATTCCATGGAAATCAGAGCGTCTGAGCTAATTCACCAGGGCGTTGAAGCGTTAAGCCAAGCGTTGACGGGCGTTACTGTCTATAAAAGCGAGCGTATTTCCAAAAACACGCACAGTCGACGTTCAACCGTCAACATGACTTATACTTGCTCTGAGTGCGAACGCACGTTCACCAGACGTTACGATATGATGCGACACCAGAAAACTATACATGGGATTGAAGACTCTGAGGAGTCCGTTGAGGCGGATGCTGATACAGAGACTGCTGAGAGTGTACCGACTGATACCGAAACAGAGATTGCCGAGAGTCTATCTAGTGATGCGGGGAGCTTGACCTCAGATAGTCAGCATACGTCCGTGGAAAGTGAGGCAGAACCTACCTTCTGGGATCGTATTGTGACAGCAGCTATCAATACTTACGCTGCAGCGATTGAGGACGCCGGAGAGGATAATTTACAACAGACGTACACTCAAATGCGCCCCGCATCAAGAAAACAGCCATGGCGATCTATGAATAGTATACCTTACTACCGGTTGAAATGAAAGGCGATCCCACGCACAGGTCCATCATGAAGACCAAGCGTCACCTGGAAGAGGCTATGGGGCTACCACCCACCGAGGCCCTGGAAAATGCGATCAGAATGCGCAAACAACTGTTTCAGGACATGCTGCCCGAAGAATATCCAGGCCTGTCCGACGATGATTAGAATAAACGGTTCAGAGCGAACATGGTTGAAGATGGAACTTGCTGAAATGGCGGCTTCTGATTGGACAAGAATACATCTAACGGACAGGAACGAATATGACAGATGCAAATGGTGGCCTCTGATTGGGCAAGAGTCGTTTTGAGTTGTAAACATACCCAACGCGGCTCCCCCAGCGTGGGTATGCTGTAACATTGGGGAAAATAAACTATATGAAAAAACTTCTTGTTGTTGTTGTTCTCTCATGTGTCATCGTTGTTGTTGTTGTTGTTGTTCTCTCTCCGGTCTATATCATGGCGTCAAGGCGTTATGTTAGAGCGTTAAGGCGTAACTACGAGCGTTGACGGCGTCACTGCATTTCGAAGAATTAGTGACAATTCCATGGAATATCTAGAAAATCAGAACTTCTGAGCTATTTCACCAGGGCGTTGAAGCGTTAAGCTTGGCGTTGGCGGGCGTTGCTACAAGATGACACCTCATACGACGCATTCGGACCAGGGATGGTCCCTCTCTACACCAAATACCTTCCTTCACTACCCCAAAATGTCCACTTTCGCTACTACTCGTACCGATGACGTCACCGATGACGTCACAGATGCTGTGGAGATCCCTCAAATCGAAGTCTACACCCCGAGAGCTACAACATGACACCTTCCAGGACGCATTGAACCAAGGATGGTGCATCTCTAACCCAAACATACCCACATACCCCCTCAAAATGCCTGCTTTCTACACTACGGCCAGACTGCGCATGCGCAGAGTATTGACAACGGACGAGCCATTAGTGTAGTCAAGTGCTCCTGCATGAGAGCTTCAAAATAAGACCTCATACGACCCCATCGGACCATTAGTGGCCCACCTAGACTCCAAAACGTCCACCCCGTATGGACCTATACACCCACAGCCATGCAGTATAGGCCTATGGGCCTACCCAGGCTTCGGTGACTTTTTTCAAAAATTTCACCGTTTCGCTCCGGGACACTTCCTATCGTGTTCTAAATGACGAGACGTGAAAAACAAATCCAAACAACCCTACCGCAAATGTCTAGAAGTAGGTTTCCCAGGGGGACAAACATTGGTCCTATACCCCCATATAGCCAGCCTAGGCTATAGGCCTATATACAGATCTCGGTGACTTTTTTCAAAAATTTCACCGTTTCGCTCCGGGACACTTCCTATCATGTTCTAAATGACGAGACTAAGAAAACGAGACCCCACAACCCTACCGCAAATGTATAGAAGTGGGTTTCCCATTAGGTTCAACATTGGCCAGTGCGCCAGTATGGGACTATATGGGGCTATATCGTACTTTTTCAAAAATTTCACCGATTCGCTCCGGGACACTTCCTATCGTGTTCTAAATGACGAGACGTGAAAAACAAATCCAAACAACCCTACCGCAAATGTATAGAAGTAGGTTTCCCAGGGGGACAAACATTGGTCCTATACCCCCCATACCCCATATAGGCATTTTCCCATAATTTAGAATAAAGTCCGTGTTCCGTATTTTTTCAGGAAAAATTTTACATACACCCACCCTGGAACTAGGGGGAGATAACTCTATTGATAGGCAAGCGCCGTTAAGCCCGGCGACCTATATACCCCTCATACCCCATATAGGCATTTTCGCGGATTTTTCGATGAAGTCCGTGTTCCGGTTTTTTCAGAAAAATTTTTACATGCACCCACCCAGCCCATCAGATGCCCCCTCACCTAGGCTTCACTTTGATACCTCACTCAACTCCATCGGCCCATTAGGGACTCCCCTAGCTCTCAAAACGTCTATTTTCTATACCCTTGGGCCACCGCGCATGCGCAGAATGCCGATATTTCAACCCCACACCCAGCCCCTTAGATGCCCCCTCACATAAGCTTCACTTTGATACCTCCCTCGACCCCATCGGACCATTAGTGGCTCCCCTAGCTCCAACACGGCTATTTTCATACCCTTGGGCCACCGCGCATGCGCAGAATGCCGATATTTCAACCCCACACCCAGCCCATTAGATGACCCCTCACATAAGCTTCACTTTGATACCTCCCTCGACCCCATCGGACCATTAGTGGCTCCCCTAGCTCCAACACGGCTATTTTCATACCCTTGGGCCACCGCGCATGCGCAGAATGCCGATATTTCAACCCCACACCCAGCCCATTAGATGCCCCCTCACATAAGCTTCACTTTGATATCTCACTCGACCCCATCGGACCATTTTATCTAGGGACTACTTTTTCTCCGCGGAAGCTTTTTCTCGCGACCGAATCACCGCCAAAACCGCTGCCAGACCGCAACACCGCGGATGAATACATTCTGAATACATTCCCTCCAACAATTGGAACTCTCCTGTGTTGGAGGTAGCTTTTGGTGATTCTGCCGGAACTATAGTGCACTTGACCTCTCCTCTTCAAATGACCTCTACATCCGGGTGAAAATTACTTTTAAATCGCCTTTATATACTACTAACCATCTCGGTCATCTATACGCGGTAAGACTGACCCTGGGATCGTGTGTATCCATTTTCAGCCTACTTTCGGCAACTGCAAGATGGAATTTCCAGAAATCAATACCACGTGCATTCGTCAGCCAATCAGCAAAAGTCTACCGACGTAACCCCACAACCTCCCCACAGCGCATGCTCCATTTCGCAGGCTCCAATAACATCCCTGCCTCCAATAGCGGAAGTTGACCTTTACTACGTTGCTATGACGTATAGGGGAAACCAACCAACGCACGGTTCAGTTTGAATCCGACCAAACGACTCCTTTAGTGTTGCACATGAGCGAACTACTTTTCATATGCTCTGTCCAGATAAACAGGGAAAATGATCTCCAGATAATTCTTTTTAACGCTAGGTCAACGGAGGTATTATGCAGACTTGAAAAGTAATCACAATTTTCGTTAAGCATCTATTTTACTATATATGATGTCACTTCCGGCGATGTGCGCGAAGGCCCCGAATCCGGTCCAAAAATCTGACTGGTGGCTGGGGTGTTATTAGACCCCCAGCGAGGTGGTTGGTAACCCCAACGTAACTCGCCATTTTCGAGTCATGTGATGTCCTACTTGTTCAAAATTACAGATCCACCAAACCTCTCGTATGATACGAAAGTTATTCATACCTATATATTTTGTAAGCCCAGGCAATATCTGTTTCAGAAGTGGTATATAAACCTGTAATTTATCAGATTTCTCGAGTCTGTTCTCCGCCGGATGAAGGCCGAACAGAATCCGGTAAAGTACCGAATATCGCTCCGCGATACTGGAGACACACGATTGCAAGCCATCTTATGGATGGCGAAGTGTACGCAAGTGGTGTTGCCTTAGCTCAACCTGTAACCATCTGGGTCATCTATACGCGGTAAGACTGACCCTGAGATCGTGTGTATCCATTTCTCAGCCTACTTTCGGAAATCAATACCACGTGACTTAGCCAGCCAATCAGCTAAAGTCTACCGACGTAACCCCAACCTAACCCGCCATTTTCGAGTCATGTGATGTCCTACTTGTTCATAATTGCAGATCTACCACACCTCTTGGATGATACGAAAGTTATTCATACCTATATATTTTGTACGCCCAGGCAATATCTGTTTCTGAAGTGGTATGAAAACCTGTAATTTATCAGATTTCTCGAGTCTGCTCTCCGCCGGATGAAGGCCGAACAGAATACGGTAAAGTACCGGATATCGCTCCGCGATAATAGAGACACACGATTCGCAAGCCGTCTTATGGATGGCGAAGTGTACGCAAATGGCCTTGGCTGAATATAAAACATTTTCTGATCAGAATACGGTTTGGTGATGTCATATAGGTCCATAAATATTCCATGGTCCGTCCTATAGGAGAAGTGCAACTGTATGACCTATTCAAAACTCAAATTTGATTGGCTATTCGAAGGAACTAAACATTTTTCGTTTGAACATCAATACAACCTCCACTGCTATATTTGGAAATCACACAGACATCGAAGAAACACCTCGCTGCACGGTGTTGGCAAGCTCATATCTTGAATGGCTGGTTGACATCAAGTGCGTTTACGGTTTGAACAGTTTACCCCATTCAATGGGCAAAAGTAAATGACGGAATGTTAGTGTGATATTTAATTTGAAGATTGGATTAGTCAGAGATGGTGGTTTGTGGATCCTTCATGTAGGAAGACATTATGGTGTTTTATTTGGGCCAAGCTCGCGGCGACTTTTAGAAACTCACCACTCGCCACGCGCCGTGGACACTCCGGCGAGCGGCGACTGGGGACTTTCTCCTATCTCTTAACATGTAAAACCTCGCCACTCGCCACGCGCCGTAAAACTATATGTTAACCTGGAAAAACTCGCCGCGTGCCACTCGCCGGACGAACCACTGGGCGCAGCGACTGGCGCCTTTTGACTGTAGAGAAACTCGCCACGCTGCCTTATTTCTTAAAAAACTCGCCACGCGCCGTAAAACGCGGCGAGTTTGGCCCTGTCAGTTATCCTGGAAAAAAAATCTCCGCGCGCCACTCCCCGGACGAACCATTGCGCGCGGCGACTAGCGACTTTTGACTGTAGAGAAACTCGCCACTCGCCTCGCGCCGTGGACCTCTCCGGCACGCGGCGACTGGCGACTTTCTCCTATCTCTTACCTGCAAAAACTCGCCAGTCGCCACGCGCCGTAAAACGCGGCGAGTTTGGCCCTATCCTTAACCTGAAAAAAAAAACTCTTCGCGCGCCACTCGCCGGACGAACCACGGCGCCCAGCGACTTGCGACTTTTGACTGTAGAGAAACTCGCCACTCGCCACGCGCCGTGGACCTCTCCGGCACGCGACGACTAGCGACTTTCTCCTATCTCTTAACCTGCAAAAACTCGCCAGTCGCCACGCGCCGTAAAACACGGCGAGTTCGGGGCTATCCTTAACCTGGAAAAAATCGCCACTCGCCGGACGAACCACGGCCCGCGGAACTGGCGACTTTTGACTTCTGGAATTCTCAGGACTTTTTCTAAAGAGCTCAATTATCGGAATATTTTGTTATTTCACTGTCAATCGCCATTTTGTGATTTTGCTGGGAGGAAAAGGTTTGTATTTTACAATACTCGAAACATGCTGTAAAATACAAACCGTTTCCGTAATTCCAGAAGTCAAAGTCGACAGTCGCCGCGCGCCGTGGTTCATCCGGCAAGTGGCCCGCGGCGAGTTTTGGTTAAGGATAGGGCCAAACTCGCCGCGTTTTACGGCGCGTGGCAACTGGCGAGTTTTTGCGGGTTAATAGATGAGAGAAAGTCGCCAGTCGCCGCGTGGCGGAGAGGTCAACCACGCGTGGCGAGTGGCGAGTTTCTCTACAGTCAAAAGTCGCCAATGGCCGCGCGGTGTGGTTCATCCGGCGAGTGGCAGGCGGCGGGTTTTTCCAGGATAACTGATAGGGCCAAACTCGTTGCGTTTTACGGTGCGTGGCGAGTGGCGAGTTTTTTGCAGGTTAAGAGATAAGAGAAAGTCACCAGTCGCCGCGCGCCGGAGAGGTCCACGGCGCATGGCGAGTTTCTCTACAGTCAAAAGCCGCCAGTCACCGCGCGCTGTGGTTCATCCGGCGAGTGGCGCGCGGCGAGTCCAGGTTAACAGATAGGGTCAAAGTCGCCGCGTTTTACGGCGAGTGACGAGTTTTTAATTGTTAAGAGATGGGAGAAAGTCGCCAGTCGTCGCGCGGCGGAGTGTCCACGACGAGTGTCGAGTGGCGAGTTTGTAAAAGTCGCCACTCGCCGCGAGGTTGGCCCAAATAGAACACCATAAGATATTGACTGAGTTTTTGCGTCGCAGAAAAGGGTCGTCTAGACACATTAATGTCCCAGACTTGGCTATTGTATGCATTGTCTCGTAATTCTTACATGGAGTATAAATCGACCGACAGTCCTGTCTTTTTTTGCATCCACCAAACTGAATATGATCGTGTCGATACCTTATCAACCGTTACACAATTCAGTCGGAAATAGGCCTACGAGTTTAAATGCCTACACATTTGGAATTGTTCGGGGATCATCATGGATACAGGTATTCTGAATATGAGATCCTGAGGGGTGGGGGAAATATATCCTAGATTACCGCTGGTTTTACGCCCCAACAATTTCTCATGCTCGCAGTTTGGGTCGATTTGGGCAGAACTTCTCACAGTTATCTTTTATGCTTAATACTTTATATGTACGTATTCCAGTTCAAGACGGAAAAGATGCTGCTTACGTGTTTAATCACCCAATCACGGGCGTGAAATCAGCGATGTTATAGAACATCGGAACTTCGCCATTGTTCACTTGGGAAATGTCAGGGATGTGAAACACCGCCTTCGAGTTGGACGATCTCCTGCGAGACGCTATTTTCTTTACAGGACCACACATAATACTAGTCGGTTGCTTTGTCGATTTCAGTTCGTTCTGAGATGCCATTGATTACAAAGTTAATCATCTTTCACATCTCGCATTGTTGCTTCTCGAATTCGATCATGTTAAAGTAGGAACGTTGAGCTGATATCTTACAGTGTTCATTCCCCCAGACCAGGCGTAGATATCACAATGACGAAATATCAAAAAGGCAGACACGAGCCATCTCGTTTATACACAAGAATTTCGTCTATGGGGGTAAAATACGGATAGCCTTAAGCTATTTATACAGATTGTTCTACAGATGATGAGAGAGTAGCTTGTGCTACTATCTTTAGTTCCAAAACGAAAACTTGACCACTCCTGTGGGTAAAAGTTCTATTGTCGCTACCGAAACCAAAGCTCTATTGTCAGCTTTAGAAGGTATTGGGTCTACTAAAGGAGGAGAATATGTCATATTCTCATATTCACTGTCACGGCTTCAAGCGATTAAGAGTGGAGTGAGTGAGTTAGGGTTTAACGTCGCGTTCAGCGCTATTTCGGCCATATAGCGACGATATAACTAACTATGATATGATTAGCTATACATGTGTGACTATCCATGTACAGTCATGTAGAGGGCCCTTCAATATTTTTAGCAAAAAAAAAAGACGTTCACGACACAAAACCACACAAAAACAAGGGAGAGAAAGAAAAAAAAAAGAGTAAAGTGAAGAAACATATATCTGTATATTTAATGCAGATTTTACTTTCCAATAAGCAAGTGGGGATCACGAAAAAAATTCTTTCACATTCTTAAGTTGAACTTTTTTTCGGCTCCATAACAGGTAGAACAAATCTGTGTACATTATTGCAGAATCTTTTAAAACAGGGCTATACCACCGAGCGCTTCCTGTGAAAGTTTCTCAAACTTGGCGATACATATCGCATGATGATAGCAAAATACGGGCATAGCGTGCAGGATTTATGGCGTACTTTGTGTTCAATTCCGCTTAATCGGGGGCTAGGGGCCGTATGAACCCAGGTATTTTAGATGCTCATGGTGTTCATATGAACAATCACAATCACAGCGTGACAGATACATCATATTCTAGATAACGACTTTACAACGAAAATTATATGGATTCCGAATATTGATTAGATACGGATTTGATATTTTTAGAACTATTGACGCTTCTCTCTTGCATTTTTATGTATACTATGAATATATTTCTTCTTGAATTTGGTGCTAAATCTGTTATATGAATTAGGTTTTTGGATTATGGACGCGGAAATTCTATCACAACACAATAGGCGAGGGTCAGGGGTCTTACATGGACGGAGATGCGTTCTAGCGTATTTCCGAGAAATCTTCGCCTGTGCATGTTTTGTTGTTTCTCGTATTTTTTTTTCAAATATTCACCGCCAAGTAAATGATGATGTTCGGAAGTATAAATAATTTAAGTATTAAATATCATTTCAATCGAAATACAAGCGTCTAGTCTGTCATTCAATATTCAGCCGTCGTACAGTGCCCCGGTTGAGATTGGGGCCTGCGAATTCGTGATTCGAATGAGTTCTTGAATCGATGCTTCTATTATACAATCTTGTACATTACATCCAGCGCGCTTGTTTTGAATTCCGTTTCCCAAGCCTGCGGTTTTTCTTTGACTTCTGATGTCGATTTCAGCTTGGTATCAAAGTAGTTTGGCCAGCGAAGAAATTGAAACCTGTCACATCTCCTAGCTCGCAGCGGATTGGCGTAATTAGCCAGCTTAGCGGCTGACAGGTTGATCGATACACTGGTTCGATAGGATGTAGTATCCTGGCATATGTATAGGCATCGTTGTGATTTGACCGAAAAATTGTTGAAAACGACGTTGAAATCTACTCTCTCACTCACCCTCTCACTTCTTTTCTAGGGACTACGGTATCCTGACACCACAAAGACGGTACTGGTATACGCAATGGTCGACAAGGTTTCCAAGATTATACCGAAAAGGTACACACAGTATATAAACAAACGTTGAGTGAAGTTTTACAACTGGGTTCAATATCCACTCTAACTTGAAAGAAATTTCACTGGAATGTTTTTAGACAGTATAGTCTGTGCATGATATTGACTGATACAGGAGGGTACACGTCAATGGTCTGTTTCTGGTCGTATCTCAGAATGTTAAGTTAACACGGGAAACAAGATCAAGTAGTGGCACAACAATATCGATTATTTGTTGTTCGATAAAGTAATAACAAGCACCTGAAATATTAGGCGTAAAACATTTGATGTGGTTTATGTACTTTTTTTATATTCAATATTCTGGTTCAGCAACACCGTTCCATCTCTCATCGTGTGAAGCACTTCACATTCTCAATAGAAAAGTACGATTTGATAATCAGAGTAGCTGGACAGGAAACAAGTACTTGATCATAGTGTTTTATCTGATCGACTGCCAGTTTGATTGGGAGGTCCCACACGGATCGCTTGCCGATGTCACTATACACCACTCCTGATCCTTGAGAGGTCTCTGAATAAAATGTAGTCAGAATATCTGCGTGTTAGATCTTGTCAGTACGCCGACATGTTTCCTATCATTCTGGCATCTTATCTCCCAATTATTATCTTTTTGGACTACTTCGACTATAGCTGGTGAAATCCTAAGAAATGTACATTCTCATTCTGCTTCTCGTTCTCGTTATTTAGTTCCTAATTTCCCTAATTCGGGCGGGTGTTGTGACTTCTTACAAATTTCTTTATTTTTTACACAGGAACTTTATCTGCTTGTTCTTGGCGCTGGTTTTAGGATCGGTTGTACTTAGTGTAATATGGTCTTCCTTTGACTGGGTAGGACTTCCAGTCTGGAAAGCTTCGCAGAAAGACTCCTGCCAGGAAAACACACAACGGGGTCTTGAAACAGGAATAGGACGCCTCGTCAACTGTAGTGAACACAGACAAATCGTGTACATCAAGAACCCGAAAACGGGAAGTACTACTTTCACCAGTTTACTGAGAAAATTTGGATTCACACGATGTCTGACGTTCGCTGTTCCTAGGCATGCCAGGAGAAACATACGTTTCACCGTGTTAAATAACGAGACAGTCCGACCACCCCCTCCAGGACGACAGTTCGACATTCTATACCACCGTCTAGATTATGACCACGACGCCATTGCCGCCATGTTTTCCAACAACACCTTGCTGGTCACGTCTATACGAGAGCCGTTCTCGAGATTTGTCTCAGCTTTCAAATACTATAATTATAGTCAGTTTATTGCCAGGAAAACAAAGAAATACAATAAAAATTTGTGGTTCTACATTCGGGAGTACCTGAGACACCCTGTGCGTTATGACAGTCGTGGTTCCAGGTGGTCTAGTAAAGTTTTAAACCGCGTCCCCGAAGTGTTAGGCATCCCCGAGGAAAAGTTTAATGATGTGCAATTTGTGAAAAAATATCTTCAGGACCTGCTGAAAAGCGATAGCTGGATGGTGATTATAACCGAGCGCTATGACGAATCCCTGGTCTTGTTGCGTAGAAAATTGTGCTGGAAACTAAGCGATATTATTTATATTCCTCTGCGAGTCTCACCAGAGACAAGATTTTCAACTAGACATCCCCCCAATGATATTAAAAAACTATATAAATCTCTGGCTCGAACAGAGTACTTGATTTACGACTCATTCGAATCTGTCGTTTGGAAAAATATGACCGCCGACGTCTCAGAGGAAGACTTAATACAGGAAGTGAGATGGTTCAAAATAGTTCTGAAAATAATATGGCGGTTCTGTGACAGAGACAACCTGATTCCAAGTTCACCTTCGATATCTGCTGATCACGTGACAATCAATGGTTCCTTGTGGAACGAGGTATTTGATTTCTCCAGACGGGATTGCGATCTTCTATTGGTCCAAGACTTTGCGTTCAGGCGGAAAATTCAACTCAGAGACAATTTGCAACGGAAAAAGTGGTACCAGAATAGACATAGCGTTTGGTGGAAATGGTTGAACTGGTGACACATTCGGAACTTCTCGGGGAAATTCATCCTCGAAGAACATGGTTTTCATACTGCCGTCAGGCGGTGGTGACGTCACTCGAAAGTATATCACATAAAGTTTCATTTTGCAATAGTAGAAAGACATGCGTTCTGCAAAAGTAGATATTGTCGGTACAATAACACGGTCTTTCCACCAAACGTATATTAGCTGTTTTGGGATCTAAGCGATTTCAGAAGTAGTAAAGATGAAGTAATAAAATAAAATATTATATATTAAATTAGTGTCGTGTTACATATGAGATGCAGATTTAATGATAATCGAACATCTCCCATTTAACTGACATAGATGCACCATTGTATCATGGGCCTACACAGGGATCAAATTCAGGGTACCCAGCCACCTCAATCATGTAACATGAATGTTAATTTAATTGCGATCGCGGGGTGACTCGGCTGGCACCGTCGGTATAAGGAGTCCTGAAAGGTTTAATTTGGTGTGTCGGGTTACATACACTGTACATGACTTCACGCCTTGCTATCAGAGAACCGCTTAATTCATATAGCTCATTGGACCTGATATTGGGTTAAACAACTGGACGGTTGAAATGAACTACCACATTACATTCCACGAATACCGGAAGCGTTTAAGATAACGGATGGCAGGCAAATAGCATACGCGAAGTGGTAAAATGTTTTCCATATGTCCGAAAGTATTATTGTTACAATCTTGAAATTTCATAAGTAAACACAAATTTTTATCCTTTCAATCATACGAACAATTAGTGATGATTGAATGCACAGGTTTTACAAAATTTGAATGAAGGGTGAATTTTTAAAAGTGCAAATTATCTTCTGGTATGTTTTGGATGGTTCTAGTATGTTTCTGTCACGCCTTGCAATGACCTACATCCGTATTTTCGATATTCGGATGCTTGTCACCGAGATCTGACTTAAGCGATGACCTTGTGACGTCATGTAGGTTACGTGACCTTAATTGCAGTCTGACTGCATCAGCCGTCCAAGAGTTGGTCACCAAACTTTGCACTTGTATAGAGACGCTCCTGTAGGTCAAATGTAAGGTCATATTATTTTAGGTCATCAAAATGGTCATTAATATTAACAGAATCAACGCCGTAGTTTATGTCCTTTTAAAATGGTGGGTTTGTGAAACAACTCCCTTGTCTTGGTTCGTAACAGTTCGAAAATATAATCACAGAATGGTCATGTATAAGAATTACGATCCCTCAACTTTCTTTCAGATATGTCCTTTAGTTCTGACTGTACAGAGTCAAAAAGGAAAACAACACCAGGGGAGAGAACTGGAAAACTGCTTATCTAACCTACTTATTCATAGACTTATCTTGCAGGAAATATCTTGAAGCACTTATATTCTAAATCTCAACTGCGTCCTGTCAGCCGTTTGGGCGATATTCGCTACATTATTTTCCACTTTAAAGGCTTATAACTAGAAACGGTCAAGGTGAAGTGCCTAAACTGTATGTTTAACTTCAGACCAGTGCTCAATATCTCACTACATTAAAGCGTTGAGTCATTTCCCTTTCGACAAAATTTGCCTGGCATAATAATAATAATAAAAAAAAACAGAATAACAATAGGTCTTTCCATTCGAATTTTTTCCAGGATTTCCCTGGACTTGTGAAGATGGAAACACCAGGAATTTTTGTGAGCAATGTTACGAGATCGATGTTGGGGTTCTGCCAATCGGGCTTACGTCGTATCACGTTGACGAGTGTGGTCTTAGGTTGAGAAGTATGTTTTGGACTCTTCTCCCCTCCCCCCCCCACACAACATCACACACACACACACACGCACACACACACACACACACACACACACACATACACACACACACATTGGACGGACTTTTACCAGTTTGAACTGATTTAGACTAGTTTGAATGGGTTATATCAAAAATAGATCGCCAACTTGCGCTTTATAATAACGAGCGTTCTACAACTTTTGTGTCGACATCTTTAGTGTCATAGGAATTCGTCTTTCTTTCCAGTGCATGAAGCCGAACATCACACCCACGCCGGAAGAGCCACGTTTGGTGTGTTTGCATAACATTATGGTATAGCGTCCTTGTATCAGACGCATCGTCGGTCGTGTTCGTTTAATTAGAAGCCAGTCTTGTTGTGCGCCAATCTTCGGTCATGTTCGCTCTTGTCCGCGTTCGTTACGCCGGTCCACCCCTGAGCGTCTGCGGACAGTCCAGGATACTGTAACGGCAACATGTCCTAAAACATTAGTTTTCTCCTTTTGACCGCATTTTTCAGAGCCTTGTGTGTACACTCATGTCGTCTTCCAAGTGACGTTTTTTTTTCTTCTTTTTTTTTGTGGTGGCTCGGTGCGTAGGATCGTCCCTCATTTCAAGCGGCAACAGGCTATACTGTTCATAAACCGCTATGGCTGTTTCTCTGCTGTGAAGGCGCATGTGGATGTTGTAACATAACGCCATCGATCTCAGCGGCGTGGTATTACTAGCTGTTACACTACGATCCCAAAAGGTGTGTTCACTTTGTCTTAGCTCAGGTTTCTCTGGGACCAGTCATCGGCATCAGTGGGTAGAATCTCAGTGTCAACAGTTTGTACATCAGTACCTGCCTCAGCGGGATCATCGGATTTTGGCTTCTTGGTTTCATTATGCAACCCTTTCTGATGCCGCATCATATCGTAGTCCCTGGTGAACGTCTGTCCGCGCTCAGGGTATGTGTAACCCATGTTGACGGTGAGACGTCGGGTGTGCGTCTTTCGGTTAGTGCTGTTGTTGTAGACGGGCGTCAAGGAAGTTGATGCTGGGTCGACATCGGGCCTTACAGACTAGTCTTTTGTGTTAAATGCCGTCATTTTCATCTGACGACGATACAGCTCGCCTATTCCCAGTGTACGAGTTGTCACAGCGAAACAGCTCACCAATTACCAATATACGAGTTGTCAGAGCATTTCCATCATAACTCTCTAGATTTGTATCTAATACCGTTATGCCGGTGCTAGGGACCGTGTGGTTATATCATCCAAGTTGCCACATGAACAGGTACAATAAAAGCGTACCTGAGATACAACACATATCGCGAATCGTTAGATTCTTGGTATGTGCTTTAGAATAGGTTAACCGGAAGACTATACTGTGGCTCTGGCAGTATGTCGGCACCTCTTCCCACTTCCCTTATATGTGTTGTAATTAAGACGGGCGTTGACGGACGCCGGCGCCATGCAGCTAATCATATGCTCTGAGTTTCCATAAATCATCTTTTGGTAGATTTGCAGTGAGCGAGACAAGATGGCAACGCATGTTTTCTCGCGGGCGTAGATTTATATCTGTGGTACGAGGTTGGTGTAAAGTTGCGTCAATAATAGCATCGATGCTTTCTCGTTAGCGTAGAGCTGCATCGCTTCTGGCCTCTGTCTCAGCTTGGTGTAGTTCGATGGGCCTCGATTGGAACCGCGGCTTGGTGTAAATCCTCATGTTTTCAGTCCCGTTTCGGGTTAAAATTTTAAATTAGCCAACCTGGATGCCGTAGTGCTGATGGTATAATGCGGAGGATTGTGTCGTGTGGGCAATTTATATCACCCTGAGGGCCGTTCACTCTTGACGCTTTTGATCTTAATGTCATGTTTCCTTTTAGCCACGAATAGCATAAGCTGCTCCCCGGCTCATGTCTGAGGTTTTCAACATTGACGCCGTTCAATGGATCCCCATATGGACCGGGTTCTTGCCCAGCGTTTTCATATTGACGGCGAGATCGACATAATTTTGACGTAAAGACCATCATAGTCTGGGTACCGATGTGTATTGGGCAACAATTTCGGTTTCATCTTTCAAATACCCTCTTTGGTGAAACTCATTTACTGTGTCCTTCGACGTCACACACACCTCAACGTCCATACTTTCTTGATATCCCGCCATAGCATTGTATTCACAACGTTGGGCTCAGGCGTATTGGGTTGACCGTCACGGTTCGGGGATGAGAGTATTCCGGGTGGTAAGGCCGGGGCCTGCTGAAAGCGATCGGGCTGGGAGCTGACGCCTCTCCGGGTAATAAATAGGTCGTCAATAGGTCTTCAGGGTATTATATGGTCTTATAAGCCCATGAACAGGTAGCCATAAGAAAGAATCGTCGCGGTTTGAAACGCCTGCATGAAATAGTCCATGTTCTGAGGATAAATTCGACCCCCCCCCCAAAACGCTCTGTCGATGGAACTGGTGAACACAAAATATTGGCAGATCGCGGCAATATCTCCGGGCGCCTTCCCTTGAAGAAAGAGACTTTAAGTCAAATATATCACAGAGATTCGAAGTAATGTGCTTGATCCATATCGTGAAGAATGCCTGGGACGAAGCTCACATTATTCAACTACGTATTCCCGTAGGCGGGCTGCTACTGACTGTAGCACCAGAAAATACGATTATAGGCTAATAGGGCCTTCCTTTTAGAATTTGATCACCCACGACTTCTTTTCACATCCTGTCGGGCAGCTGACCGTCATCGTATTGGGATGCTCTACTCTACTTGACGGACCCACAGTTGATGTACTCAGCTGTTTCTATTGGCCGTGTTTACAGTGAAGTCTTATGGGCATATCATCCCAAAGAGAGAAGGTTCTCTGACAGAACGTAAACGTACTCGACAGAGGGTGGATACAGACTGACTCTAATGTATAACATACGTCATATGATCACTCCTCCTCCAACTACTCTTCCTCCTCACCTCTTCTCTTCTTCCTCCTCCTTACTCCCCACTCTCCAATTCATCGTCCTCTAGCCAGTACACATGTTCGTATCACCGGAAACACAACGGCTGCGATACTGTACACAACAAGAGTTTCAGTAGAACCATACCCACCCCAATGGACTAGCCGGATAGAGGTGTAATTTTCATCCATCCGACTGCGCATTCGCAAATTCCCTTTCTCTACTACTACTGACGTCAGAGATCAACGTCTCCACCCCAGTAGTAAACTATGTGTTCTAGGACATCCCGCGCGACACATTTGGACAATGTAATCGCCATAACCTCCCACAACAGGCATCCCTAGCGAGTGCGCATGCGCTTGATGGCGTCCCCTTCTAAAGTCACACAAGGGCCCTGACACTGCGCCAATCATATTCGGTGTTGTATGTACTATTGAAGATTTCAATCATAACTCGCTAATCAGTTCACTGTAGTTTAGCAATACGATTTCGAGATAGGATAAAATATGTATACGCCTTGAGCACTGAATGTTATTATTGAATGTTATTATATCTGTTAAAACAGGCTGAAATGCAACTAAATGTACCAAGAGAAGGTATTTTGAGAATATCTGCAATATTCGGTGATAAAATACAAGCGTCTAGTCCGCCACTCAGCTGTTTAACACTGAACTTACACAGTCTACTTTCTGTTGTTATCATGCATGGATGATTATCGATATATCCCATTTGTTTATTCTTGATTTGCCCATATGTACTCAGACGGTTAACTTGTACTTAAATGTACATTACGATCCAGACCGGGGTTTTTTGGTACCAAACACCGTCGAGATGTCTGGATTGTATTTCATATGGCTGCGATGAGACCTTCAAAGTTAAAACTCATGAAAGGACAACACAGAAAGAAAAATAGATATATATTTAATGATATCTTACCATCAACAATATATTGGTCATTACATGTTGAATAAAAATAACAAGATCGAAATATAGCAAACATTACAGATCAATGGCACATACTATCACGTCCTTAAAACAGGTCTTAGCAGCTATGCGGACAAAACGGATGGGACAGTACAAAGGTTAAATTACGCGCTCACTGACCAGAAACTGCAGACTATTTTTTTGGCGTAATATATGCAGAACGCAAAACCACATGCGCGCTGATGCCAGTTGGTGAAAAATGGCAGTCCCTCAGCTTGGATTTGTGTGCCTCAGCGCGGGCATATGTCATAGCTCAATTTGACCAACCAGTGCCCGAGTACGGCGATGTTTCGCTTCAGTCAGACTGTTAACATGGATTTAGATTGGCCAGATTGACCAAATTTTGCGGTAAAAATCAAACCACGTTTATTTGCAAATAAAGTTTGCTAAGACATACTGTTTTTTTCAGAATTGTATCGTTTCTATTTCAAAAGATATCAGCAAAGTACTCAATCAGTCCCATTCAGTGCTGAGTTGTTAAACATCAACGACAAATGTCGGCGAGGGAGGCCAACAGTTCGGTAGTTACCTCGAGGTCCGCGTTCTCCTACTATAGTCTGTCTATTTTAATTAGTCGTCTACTTTGGAGCTTGTCAATAATCAGCAGTTAACTCTGCATAAATTTTCTTTTTTGCATTGTGTAGAACAAACAGAAATCTACAAAACGACTGCCATTTCCCCGTGATATCGATAATATATCGCGTTTGAAATAACTTTTTAATTCTCTACATATAAAACTCCAGTACAGTTGTTTCATGTACCGGGACTCAATTACATAGGGAGACGTCATAATGTATTCGTGCTGTCTAGCACAAAGGTCAACAATGCCTTGTATGGTCATAGAGGTGTGTGCGGTTTATCATTCGGCAGTTTCACTGGGCATGGAATATGTGCGACACTCTCACGGACCGCCTGTTTTTACTATATTCGGCATTAATGACCTTTGTGCCAATGAGAATGAATACATTATGACGTCTCCCTATGTAATTGAGGCCCGGTGCATAAACAACTGTACTGGAGTTTTATATGGAGTGAATGATAAAGTTATTTCAAGCGTGATATATTATCGATATCACGGAGAAATGGTAGTTATTTTGTAGAGTTCAGTTTGTTCTACACGCTGCAAAAAAGAAAATTGTTGCAGGGTTAACTACTGATTTTTGGCAAGCTCCAAAGTAGACGACTAATTAAAATAGACAGACTATAGTATTGAGCTATAGGCCCCGCGGTCCTTCACTGCATATTTTCCAAATTTAAAGGCGACGGTGTAAGAGAAAACCAACAGATACATACATTTTAGCAGAGCACGGGTGGAATTTATGGTATGGAATATGTTTGATTTTCAACACCTACATTAACATTGCAAGGCACTTTTACGCGGTCCTTCAAGGCAAAGCCACAAAGACGAAACTTCACGAGACGAAGTACCACATCGCACCAATGGCTTTCATTCGCAACTTCTCGGGGATCTCCGGTTTGAGATGTCCCTCGAAGGCCATTGACGCCATATTGGACTAGAGCGTGGTCACGTGTGTTTCGGTCTGTCAGGGAACTGTCAGTGACGTCACGGGAATTATATCTTGCCAATACGTGGCGTGTGTACCATTTAAACTGATGGTTTTCTATTGAAACGTGCTTCGAATGAAAAGAATAAACAGTTAGAATATCTGACGTAAATCAGAGACTCGCAGGGAAGTATTTGCTGGTCGGGGATTAAGGCTTCCGCGAGAGTGATTGGGCTTCGGAGCCGCGTCACATCTGGAGATTCATAGGAAATTCATGTTGTCGTCCCCCGAGCGTAGAATCAGTCCCCTTCGTAGATTTCCGCTCGGGAGTTCCGAATGCAATGGCTTTGTGACACGGCGCCAAGGTATTGTTTTTCAGGCGTTCTAGGCATGCACGACGCAAAAAGACATTTGGTGGCGAAAATAAACCTATACACGACTCCATGTTGAAGTCCGATTGGTCGTACTTTGGCAACGTAACCGCAGATCAATTGCTTCCGGTGGCGAGTAAAACACGTGATCCATACAAACCATGTAGGTGTTACTCGCCAACATTAATGTTATTAAATGTACGGTAATTCCAGGCTCTAGGCCTACATATCGAGTCATTTCAGTATATCTGAAAATCCCCTCTTGAACAAGCTTATCCTGTTTATTTGGTATGCTTTTGTTATTTGCCATTGTATCCAACCCCGTGTGGGCACATACTTTGTATGTACTTTTGATGCAATAAATTGAAAATTGGCGGACATGAAAATGACCGTGGAGTCAGGTATATGTATTGGGTATACAATGCCTTTGCAATAAATTGAAAATTGGCGGACATGAAAATGACCATGGAGTCGTGTATATGTATTGAGTATACAATGCCTTTGATGTGTTTTCACGTCTTATGTGATTGTCTGGAAAGACTGGGAAGTCGTGGTGATTTTCTTTTCGCTGTTGTACACTGATGGAACCAACGAATAACTCCATCGGTTCCATGAAGCACACAAGCAGAATCAACTCGGTTCCATGCAGAAACAAGTTCCAAGTAGAACCAATTCAGTTCCATTTGGAGCCAAATTTCCATGCAGAACCAACTCAGTTTCATGTAGAACCAAAGCAGTTCCATGCAGAACCTACTCGTTTCCATGCAGAAAAAAAATAAATTTTATGCAGAAACAACTCGGTACCATTTAGAACCAAATAGGTTTCACAGAGATCTAACTCTGTTTCATGTAGAATCAAATAGGTTCCATGCAGAACCAACTCGGTTCCATGTAGAACCCAAGCAGTTCCAGGTAGTACCAACTCGGTTCCATGCAGAACCAAATAGGTCTCATGCAGAACCAACTCGATTCCATGTAGAAGCACCTTGGTTCCATGCAGAGGCAACTTTGTCCCACGTATGTCAAAAAGGTACAAGAAAAAGGTTGCAAGAAACATAGTTTTATGCAGGACCAAATCAGTTCCAAGCAGAGCCAAATAGCTTCTGGTTCAATGCAAACCAACTCCGTTTCATGTAAAACCGAAGCAAGTCCATACAGAGCCTACTTGGATCCATGCAGAACCAAATAAGTTCACAGTAGAAGCAATTCAATTCCATGTAGAACCAAATACGTCTCATGTAGAACACAATCGATTCCATCCAAATAGGTTTCATGCAGAAGCAACTCTGTTTCATGTAAAACCAAATACGTTCCATGTAGATAAAAATTCGTTCCATTCAGGGACGAAGCAGTTCCATGCATAGCCAAATTGGGTCTGGTTCCATTCAAACAAACTCGGTTCTACGTAAAACCAGAGACGGTCCATGCAGGACCTACTGGGTTCCATGTATACCAAATACAGGGTTCTTACACCTTCAGAGGACTGAAATTCCATGACTTTCCATGACCATTTATGGACAAATTCCATGTATTTCCTATGATCTATTCACAAACATAATTATATTATCAGCGTTTACTGATGAATGCCAGATCTGAACGCTGTATCACAAGCAAACTGAGAAATTCAGTAAATAGGAAGATAATAGTGAAAGATATGTTATTCTTCTAACCAATGTTGCCAGAATTCATGAAATGTAGGGACCATGGAAGTTCAATGGGGAAGTTTTTCATGACCTTCAATAAAATTCCAGGGCTTTCAAGGCCTGGAAAATCAATTATCGAATTTCATGACTTTTTCATGACTTTCTAGTATTTCCAGTGAAGGTTAGAACCCTGAAATAGGTTCCATGCAGAAGTAAATCGTTCCATGTAGAACCAAGTAGGTACTATGAAGAACCAACCTGGTTTCATGAAGGACCAAAGCACAGTTCCATGCAGAACCAAATAGTTTCTGATTCCATGCAAACCAACTCGATTCTATGTAGAACCAAATCAGGTCCATACAGAACCTACTCTGTTCCATGTGGAACCGAGGAAGTCCCAAGTCGAAGCAACACAGTTTCACATACAACCATATTTGGTTGGTTACATTTCTGGTTCCACCTTTTGGTTCCAATTATGTACCAGGGAGAATCAAATCTGGTTCCATATACAACCAAATATTTTGAGAGTGTTATACACTCTTAGAAGGCCTGGTTTTACATGGAACCACATTTAGTTCTTTTGGTCGCTGCGCAAATGGAACAAAATGAAAATCCAACGAAAACTCAAATCAAAGAATCAAAATCTTGGGCTGGTTATTTGCAGAACCAATTTGAATCGGATGGTTCCCCAAGGAATCCATTGGCGCCGAATGAAACCACAAAGAACCAAGATTCCTAAGTGAGTAATTGTCGTCTGCATCATTACTCTATTCAGCAGTGCATGGAATCATCCACAATGCTCCGAGTTTCGACTTGGTTCGGAGAATTGGTAATAGCAACATCGGGTAATACGTGTGTATCTTCCACGACTGGAGTCGTCCTGTCTTTCCTTTTAGGAATCTTATTGTTCGCGTACATAGTTTCTAACTGATCGGTGGATTCAATTTCAGTTTTAAGACCTGGCCTCAATTCTGGATGATCAGTTTCTGTCCCTCTTACTGCGTCTACAACAGTTGCGTACGTCGGCGACCAGTATGAACCCCTCTCTACAGAATCGTTCAAATCTGCCTGTTCTGCAAGAATAAAAAAGATATACGTTCATAAATACCCTCACCCCCATCTTAGATTTAATTTTATCTTGTTCAGACAGCGGTGAAGAAATGCTTGCCGTGACCTTAGACACCACCGTAGATGCCCACATCAGGTCTAGAACTGACCAGCAGATGATACTCGTTCATAAACAGTAGTCAAACTAAATCTACGCGGGGGGTGCAACGAAAACCTTATTTAGACCCCTTTTTGCGATTTGGCTCCCGGACTATCGGTTCTTTTGGTCAATGCGCAGGTGGAACAAAATGAAGAATCCATCGAAAACTCAAATCAAAGACCCAAAACTGGATCTTGAGCTGGTTATTTGCAGAACCAATTTGGATCAAAGAATCCATTGGTGCCTAATGGAACCACAAACAACCAAGATTTCTATGTGAGTAATTGTCGTCTGCATCATTACTCTATTCAGCAGTGGAATCCTCCACAATTCTCCGAGTTTCGACTTGGTTCGGAGGATTGGTAATAGCAACATCGGGTAACACGTGTGTATCTTCCACGACTGGAGTCGTCCTGTCTTTCCTTTTAGGAATCTTATTGTTCGCGTACATAGTTTCTAACTGATCGGTGGATTCAATTTCAGTCTTCACACCTGGCCTCAATTCTGGATGATCTGTTTCGGATTTCTGACCGGCCCGATCAGTTTCTGTCCCTCTTATTTCGTCTACAGTTGCGTACTTCGACGACCAGTATGAACCCCTCTCTACAGAATCGTTCAACACTGCATGAAAATCTTCACAGGCGGACCCTGGATCACGTTCTTCTGCCCCATCGTCTCCAATTCGCACTCGCATTTCACTATCATGATCAGCTTCGTTGAAAGATCTACAAGTGAATAAGAACATTGAAGTGACACGGACATGTAGAATATGTGACTGAAATAATATTTGGTCAGTTGCGATTCAAGGACATTGAAGTTTAAAATAAGACACCACGGGGATATCTTTGGAAGAACAAAACAGACCTACCAACAGGCCAGAACAAAAGTAATATAGTAAATATGGAAATTTGTTACCACTCTATTTGTTTATATATAGTTTTTAATGATCAAATACAGGCTTTTCAAGGAACTTTTGAAGTTACTTGGTGGGAGGTAGGTAAATAGATTCAAAATGACTCCAATAATGATACGTTACAAAGTTTCAGCTCTCCGGGCGATAGAATAGTTCACCAGTTGGCGGAGGTGGAAATCCTCCACCCCCCCCCCCACCTCCCCCCTCCCAAGCTAGATTGTGTAATTTCTTGGGTACTGGCAGGTTTTATGGACTATAGTATACTGGCATCTGATCCGACATATCCAGCCGTTGTCCGTACGTATAACTTCCGAGTAGATAACCAGAAAACTTTCGTCCATGTATGACACTATTCCAACCAAAATCTAGACAGGCATGCAAAAACAAAAAATAATACAAATAATATAAATAAGCCAAAATAAATTTATTGCATTGTTAGTGTTCAGATTTTATGTACTACTAGTATTACATTTTCGCGGAAGTAAACCTGTATGTGCTTGGCTTTCGACGAAATACAAACCTTCGTTTGAGAAGAGTGATTATCACAATTACAGCTATCAACAGAACCACTCCCAGAGCAATGCCTACGCCGGTCCACGGAAATTCTGATGGAAGGAAATGACAGAGTTAACGAAATAAGGAGACCTCAGATTTACATGTGTATAATGTCACTTCGGTCAGGAAAGAAATTCAAGTGTATGATATTTTCAGATCAAAACGGACGACATTAGCTATAACTCATAGAAACCACTAAAACTCGCCTTACTTAATATGTAGTAAATTGGCTGAGCACATCTTGAGAAAACTAAATTTCCTAATATTCGCCGCCACAATGGCCCACCACACCAGGCAGCCTAGACTTTTCGCTCAAACTTATATATTCAGGATACATTTCCCACCATTTTTGTCGAGATAAGACCGCCAGAGATAAAGGTCATTCCATCCGACCCCTTTACGACAGATTTCTGAGGTGGCCAATCAAAGTGGTCCAGATTTTTCCCGTTTAGAATTTCAAAAGGTGGGATTGATATATTTGAGATTCAAATATCATAGAAACTTTTAAAAATACATCACAGATCATTTCTGGTCCAACAATCAATCAATATTCGCCGGGGGTCGAAACCGGCTGTTTCTCTAGAATATAAAGCTCGTATTGGTCAAAAAGAAATCGGAATTCATTTTTCCCAACATAAACCTGGTATACTTCATCTCATTTGAGTGATTTTGTAGGAATTTATTCAATATTCGTATTCGTATTAATCGTGACTTTAAACTTCCGTCCAATGTTGAATATGTTGTACAGCAGCGCATGTCGTTTCAACCATTGAACAGGAACTGTCATGGTGGCATATATCCTCAGCTGAAATTATGAACTTGCTTATCTCTCTCGCTGCCTTTCCTCGACATGCACTGCAGACAAGTGGCAATGCTCTCTGAGGTACACAGTAGCCTCTTCAGCATGGCCCAAGACCTTCTACACTAGCAATGCATGAATCAGCATCTGAGTACATGTGTGAGGGTTATTGTTGAGGATTCACTTACGGAAAATTATTGGATCTTGCTCTTAAGAAAGGGTACTACGTGATGCGATATTGTATACTGTGACTTTTGGCGAGGACGTTGTTGTGGTAAAGTGCGGCGTACTGAAATTACCAAGTGCTACACAAATTGCTTGTGTGTGAAGAAAATATATTCACTTTCACAGTCACACCAGAAAAATAATTTCCTGATGCCTTGACTGAAATAATATGGAAAAACAATAGATATTATATTACGGAAATGTCTTTCATTGGTTGCCAGGGGTAATTGTATTGTTCTCGCCTTCCCGCACCATGCAAGCAAGTGACTTGTCAATGTCAGATTGACACAGTTTGGGCTACGTAACCTGTATGGATCTCCCCGTGCCATGTCCTGAGTCAAAGTAACAAATGTCAGATCTGATTTTTTTCTTTTCAGCCGTCGTACATAGAAGAAGTTCCGCGTCAATACTTGGAAAAATGCTAGCATGACATGATGTCGTTCTGTCATAAAATTAAGAAATAATGTTTTCATAGGCGTTCTCAATGGTGCTCAGTGGGAAAGTTTATAAATTGTAGGGCACGGGCTTCGCCCTTGCTCTAAAATATAAACTTTCCCACGCTAACCATGCATGCGTATAATAATCATTGAGCACGCCTATGAAAACATTATTTTTATTTTATTGCACCACCCAAACTGATTATCAAGAAAGATTATAATGAAAGGCTGAAAACATATTTTAAACTTTGACAACCTTTCTCCCCTTTCTTCAAAAAAACTCGTCCAATGGTGCTCCCGTATCGGTTGGCAACGTACCAGTGTCCGTGGATGAGTTTATGTGGTCTCTCAAATGGGGAGTGATACTGTCAGCTGCGTCAGCTGTGTGGAAATTACGTGGATATATGTCTATTTGTGTCGCTTTGTTAATCAATTTCACGATGGAAACAACAGTTAAACTTGAGAAAGAAATTTCATCTTGTAATTTATTTGTTTTATTCGATTGTTACTTGTATGAAAGCAGACGTCCCTTTCCAAATCCGACTTGTGAAATGGAATCTCCCAATGAACACCTGCACGGTTAGCTCGATGTTATTGACACAAGTGTTATAGAATCCTAATTCTATAACACTTGTGTCATTAACATCGAGCTAACCAGTGCAATAATTACAAAATTTACCACGGTTATGTGAAATGTACATGTGTCAAATGCAGGTGTTCATTAGGAGATTCCATTTCACAAGTCGGATGAGAAAAGGGACGTCTGCTTTCATACACGTAACAATCGAATAAAACAAACAAATAAATTACAGGATGAAATTTCCTTCTCAAGTTTAACTGCTGTTTCCATCCGGAAATTGATTAACAAAGCGACAGAAATAGGCATATATCCACATCATTTCCCAACATCTGACTCAGCTGACAAAATCACTCCTCATTTGAGAGACCACAAACTCGTCCACTTACATTGGCACGATGCCAACAGAGACGGGAGCATCGTCCCAACATCATTGGACGAGTTTGTTTTTTTCAAAAAAGGGGAGAAGGGTTGTCAAAGTTTAAATATGTTTTCAACTTTTCATTGTAATCTTTGTTGATAATCAATTTGAGTAATGCAATAGAATAAAATAATGTTTTCATAGGCGTACTAAATCTTTATTTTACGCACGGTTAAAGTGGGAAAGTTTATAAATTTTAGGGCGCGGGCTTCGCCCTTGCCCTAAAATATAATCTTTTCCACACTAACCGTGCGTAAAATAACGATTTAGCACGCCTATGAAAATATTATTTCTTAATTATTAACCATTATTGTTTATCCAAATGAATTTTTCATTTTTCAGAGCATATATCTCAGTCACGCTTTGATTGTGATTGTTCGTTTGAATAATCATATTCACACAGCCCCGGCTTAAGCCGAATTAGCGGTATTAAGATCACGTGCTCGGAACAAACGGACTTTCTGTAGAAAACTGGACTTTAGGATTAGAAGTATGGGAATAGACCTAGTACAACTATTTTCCATGATAGGAACCTACTAAAGACTAGCTTCACGGATAGTGGGGTATGTATACCAGGATACCCTTAAACAATTATGTGACATAGGGGCTGGGGAGGTGGGGTGTATCTAAAATGCAGTTATGTGCCTATCTTATATAATGTTGAACCACACAGCTACCCCCCCAAACTTTCTGCACTATCTCCAGAACGACAAAAAATGGAGAGCTGAAACTCCGTGACTTTATAGTTCATCATACTGGGGTCATTTTGAGCCTATTTGCATAACCCCCTGAGCAGAGAATCATGAGAAAATTCAAGATGGCGGCCACGTGGGGTACCAGAAAAGTGACGTTTTTGTCATATTTCTTCAAAATTTCTGCTTTTCCGCGATGAAAAGTGGGCAAAAACAATTTTATTTCACATCACATTAATATTTACTAATTTATCATGCAGTTTTTGCGGAGAAATTGCATAAATAAAAAAATCGACCACGTCACTGTGACGTCATCAAAGCGGCCATATTGGATTTGTTGTATATTTTCTGGTAAAGCTTGACCCAATGGTATAGTGTGGTAAGTTTCAGCCCCCTGGATCAAGGGGTAAGAAAAATAATTAGGGGGGTGTGATTCTCCCCAGGCCTGGACAGGTCCCAAAAAGCCCAACCCAGATAGGGTAAAGTTGTGTTACGAAGGGTGGGTGTGGGGATTTCCCACAAAAATTTAGAAAATTTTGATTGCGTTATGCAATTCATAAATGACCTCTGATGTTGAAGAATAGATATGGGACAATTTATTGTGGGACATGTGAACACTATACAGCAGATAAATATATATTTATCATTATTGAAGTTTCGAACATGCAACCATAGTCTACCTGTGGAAACGGGAAGATGGAAAAATAGGGAGAAAAGTGAAAGAGTTTGTAATTAATGTCGGTCAGAAGTTCAAGATGAATATCATTACTCGCTCAAATGTACTGAAATTAAAACACAAAGAGGGAAACTGTTACCGAGATATGACTATGTGAAACCTAGTGCCTATAAGTTACGCCATCTCTTCCAAAGTAAATGTCTGACTTTACTAACTTAGCCAAATTCGTCCGGGTTATCAATGATATGTCCACACAGAACAGAACTGATACTTAGATCAACCTGGCATGTCCCCCCAGAGGGGGTACATATGTATGTTATCGGATACTAGTATTTACCTGTTATCAGAAGTTTTATGGACTTCTGCTATTATTAAGTCACATAAACTGTCTTCATGTTTATTTTTGTATATCATGCTGCTCATATGCCATGTTCATGGCCTGAGAAATAAATCAATCAAATCAATCAATCAACATCTGACACGTTCACAGATGATGACCAGACTCTCACTCACTTTTATCTTGTCCCTGGCCTGTGTTCGATGCTGTCCCCTGTTCCCTTCTCTTCTCTGTAAAAACAACACATGGTAAGACATTAGTTACGAATGTATAATCATTTGGATCTTGACATCGAAAGATAATAAAACCTGTATCGTGCCACGTAGCCTAGCCGAGCAGCATGAACAATTCAGAACGGTTTCGTTCTTTCGTTGAGCTCAAACTGAACAGTTTCTTGTAAAGAAGGCATGGGTATGACACAAATTCGAATTCTTTAGATATCGCAAACGGCGTCTGCAAATAAACGCCGCCTGTATGTTCCCAACAACGACAACCGGGGAATGGTGTGGCACCAGGGCTGTATTCGTATTAAGTATATGCGGTACAGAAATATATATCTCAGACATACCGTGACAAAAGTAGTACGTATGCAAGTTGATTTTGAGAGAAGACCGCAATTGGAAGCCAGGTTTGCATTCGCAAGATATCAAATTGCACTCGGAACTTGCGTCGAAACAGTAATCCTCCCCACAAGAAGAAGTGTTCTTAGCTGAAGATAAGAAACATGAGTAGTTATTTAATTGTGTTATAATCCATTCTGTATATGATAATATATATACTCTTCCATGAGCCGCTGTTTGCAGTAATGATTGTATCTGTTCTGTTAAGAAGCTCCCAGCGACTCACATGTAACGGCATAGCTATGTTTATGAAAAGCGGTGTTGTTCAGCCCCACAATTCAATTCTAACTCAAGTTAAACAATCCGAGTATAGCTAAAAGTTTCTCCGTGAAGGTCCAAATGAATATTACGTGAACTCTCAAAACTATTGCTGAAATTGTTGCCCGATAATAGGTCAAGGTCAGTCCGGAGTTAACTTGACCTACGAAGTAGCTCCGTGCCAAGATCAAGACTAGATTATTTCGCTTCTGGGTAATAATGTGTCCACGAGCCAATATGATTGCTATTCACTTCTTGACCTCTGTGACCTTCGGAAATAGGTCAAGGTAAATACGGAGGGTCACATACCAATATCAAGCCTAGATTATTTCGCTTCTGGTAATAATGTGTCCATGAGCCAATATGACTGCTATTCACTTCTTGACCTCTGTGACCTTCGGAAATAGGTCAAGGTAAATACGGAGGGTCACATACCAATATCAAGCCTAGATTATTTCGCTTCTGGTAATAATGTGTCCATGAGCCAATATGACTGCTGTTCACTTCTTGACATCTGTGACCTTCGGAATCAGTTCAAGGTAAAGGGTATTAAAAGGTATCTCTCAAAGGTAATGTGGACAACTATGCACATCCACATTGTTTGTACCACTGTTACACATTTTGTGTATAGTATTTTGTGTATAGCACATACACTGTATGTGCATCACTGGTACACAATTTTATGCGGATGTGCATTTTTACCTGCGGCACGCAGGTCTACGAGAGGCTCGCGTTGTTGTTGTTCTTGTTGTGACTTTTTGAAATACGCATGCGCTAAGAGAGTGTGATCTCTGCCACACTTTTCTTTTCAACCTCCGATCTCACATGAAACCACTGTCTTCAAGCGCGTTTGAATTCATTTGCAACTATATTCGGTGGAATGAATTATTGCTTCGTTGATTTCCGTTCAGACTTCAATTCTCTTACGTCAGTCGCTTTAAAGCTGTCGGTCGTCACATCAGTCACTGTCTTCAGATATTACCATTTTCATTGAACAGTATGCAGATGTATACACAATTTAAGATCCTTGGATTTCTTATATACCAAAGAAGATGAGCCGCAACCTTGTCGGTGGTTCAGCTAATTTGCATACAGTCCCAGGCGACTGTCTTAGAAAGTAGAAAAATAAGTTCACTACTTCTAGTAATCATTTTATCTACCCAATCTAGATAAAACACAAATTGGCGAAGAAGCATAACAAGTAACGCATTATCATTATGATTAACATTGAATAATACTTGGTATCAAATTACAGATCATGCATCATAAAAACAAACGCAACAATTACGTTTCAGAAGTAAGCGGAACAACTCAGCAACTTTCACCGAATAAAGATGTTTAACTTTATCCCCAAGCAATTCGCATATATGGAAATATGTTTTGAAAGGAAGAATAACTTAACCCTCTGTGGGAATCGAAACAATGACCCTCCAATCCCTGGACTTGCACTTAATGTCTTAGCTATACCGACTCATTGATAATACTCAAAACTGACTTTATGCGCAAACGGTTTTATAATACATAAATGACTATGTACTATTTAATGAGTCCGACAACCCTATGCGCGAACAGTACATCATAGTTATATTGTGTACTTTCGGTTACAAGCATGAAATTTGGCACATAGCTATTTCGAATGATCCTCTTTCGGAACCAGTCCCTCTATCCTCATTCTCGCAGGCCAGGGCCTTGCTTCGCTGGTATTGATGTTCTCGTCCTCTTCCGCACTCATAATCCCTTTAGAATTGCATTAATCACTTCCGTAAAATCAATACTTATGTGTATCAGTAGACAACGGGCAGAAACATGTTGCATTTGACATCATTCTCTCAAGTCAGAGCCCATTTCTGCTAGAACTTACTGGTTCTACACTTCACAATTTACGTTACTTTGTCAATCAGTTTTACGAATGAAATTACGTCATATATTAGCAGATACTGACCATAAAAGCGATTTATTTGACCTCGTTGTCAATGTCTTAGCTATACCGACTCACTGATAATACTCAAAACTGACTTTATGCGCAAACGGTTTTATAATACATAAATGACTATGTAGTACTTAATGAGTCCGA
>JAVTVY010055629.1:0-31909 GCA_036873755.1 Hanleya hanleyi | reverse complement strand
CTATTTGCATAACTCCCGAGCAGAGGATCATGAGCAAATTCGAGATGGCCTCCACGTGAGGTACCAGAAAAGTGATGTTTTTCTCATATTTCTTCAAAATTTCTGCTTTTCCGCGATGAAAAGTGGGCAAAAACTATTTTATATCAAAGCACATTAATATTTACTAATTTATTATGCAGTTTTTGCGGAGAAATTGCATAAATAAAAAAATCGGAAAATCAGACGAAAAAAATCGACCAGAAAATGCCGTTTTTAAAAACGACGTCACTGTGACGTCATCAGAGCGGCCGTCTTTGGGTTTTTTACATCACGTTCCATCACTGAACACGAGAATCGGATAGGCCTGTTTCGACAGTAGTGATATTACAATCAATAAGCGAGAAAAACTTTTCTGTGATCGTCAAATCATACAGGACATGATTTATCATATCTTTCGGTCATTGTCTTCCTATGACATCTTGTGCGTCATTGAACAAATTTAAATGAACATTCGGTTATTTTACACGTCCTTCTCCAGAACGATCAAAAATGTATGATATCGCCATCCCCCAATCACAGCGCATCAAACCAATGACGATGGCTATGAATCTATTAGATACCAGGAAATATCCAGACCAAAGCGATATCTAGGACGAGAGAAAAAGCGTATATCAACACATTTGATATTGTGTTTGCTTCGCATCGAAACTGGTAATAACAGCCAACGGTCAAGATGAACAAACATACGCATCTAACATAAACTGATATAGCGTTGCATTGTAACTCTGAAACGACTTGGAGCTTCTTTTGTTGAACGAACACCTTCAGTCACTAACATCAAGAGGTTCTCCTGATATCAGTGCAATCTGTCTTCCGTTCTCTTGCTGCCAACTATCTTGTGTTGATATGATTTTCCTGTGGGATACTGAACAGTGGCATCGATTTAAATAAAATTTATTTTTATTTGCACAGATTTTTCCACAGAAAAGCAAAACATAAAAAAGGACGAAAACGTCACTCTTCTTGTAATCCCACGCAGATTCACGCATAATGGTTGAAAATGACCCGAATAAGATATGCTACAAAGTCACAACGTTTTTGCTCTCAGTTGTTCTCTGTTTCAGAGCACGAATATCCCAGGTCTGTACGGGTTAACGAGAGTAGAGAAACAAGATGATCATTGTCAAGGTTCAAAATGGTTATACAATGAATTCGAGTCTCTTATGTTCTATTGATGTAAAAACTTGGGTGCAGAAGATTTATAAGGCAGATGAGCTATGACACATTATTCGCCAGCAACGTCACATAGCTGACATTAGAAGAAGATAAATCGGATCGAATGTTATTTCCCTCGATTACATTTGTCATTTCTCCACTTGTGTTCATTTTAGAGTAAATAAAGTGCTTTTTGTCTCGTGCTCCTTTAATTCTACTCTGTCAGAACTGAACTGGATACCCACGACAAAGATAAGGTCACAAATAGAACAAAGTCGGTTACGTCGGAACTAGTTCCATATGGACCCACATATTTGATTACATTGTGTCTCTACTTGTGTAACCAAATATGGTTTCATTTTGACCAAATTGTCCATGGGTAAATAGAATACATGTACGATTATGCTTGAGTATATCTAGGCACATCGTGTGAGTCTAAATGCACAGGGCATAAGCTTGATAACGACTGGGATTGATAACTAAGCGCTTATATTGAAGATCATTATGTCATGGTTGTATGTAATCAACCAGCTGTATATCTACTCAATTCAAGAGGGAAGATCAAGATATTTGCTGCCTTTAATAGCTAGTTGCGCTCCCTAGAATCGACGTCAACTTTTACCAACGATAAACTTGCAAGTAGTGAAAAGCCAAAATTATCGACAAATGCTTATATTGTTTCATAGATAGACAGAAGACATGGGTTCTGGAACAGCATCTCGTTCGAGCGAGCAGTGAAGAACAGGAAAACGTGCTAGCAGTCGACGAATGTAACGCGATCAAAGGCTGGGGTAAATTTGATTCTTTCTCGGTCGTAATGGTGGTTCAATCTGACTGTTGACTTAGTTTAAGAAGTGAAGGGTATTCGCCTGGTAGCCATCGTCGTGTCTGTCCCAGTGCAAACAACATGAACAAGGTCTCTATCTCTGGTTTATTCCCTGAATCTGGCGCGCCCCAAAGCAACCAAAGAATCTTTTCCAGTTAGAGCAATTCACCTTTACATCGGTTGATGTTTATGGATTCATTTTATTTTCAATGGAAACGTCTCATAACTCGTGAGCCGTATGCCGCGATTGTCATCCCTGGGCAGTATTCTCCGATTGATGCCATAGTCTAAATTGAACATGGTGTGTTCATCCAACTGATGGATAGTTAATGTGTAAGTGGAAGATATCTCGATCCAGTCTTCATATCAATGGTTGGACGCCACTTCTCTAAAAGCTCGGGTGAAGTCAAAAGATGTATAGCTTGTGTGTTTTTATTATTTGTATTTCATACGCATTTGGAATTGGCACTGTCATACGAAATAGGTCTTTCGATTATTGACGCGGAAATTGTTTTTCGGGACATATCTTTGATGGACAATATTGAACGTAAGGTCTGACGCTTGCTATTTATCCCTATTATCCTTTTCTCTGCGATGATTCAAAAGAAATGTCGAGATTTCTTGACCATGTTTCTCATCAGTATGATGCATAAATTAGCACTACACGTGATTGTCCGTGTCCTACGCCAGTTAAAATAGTGAATTACAAGCGTCTAGTCCGTCATTCATAATCCAGCCGTCGTCCATTAGAGAATATCCGCGTCCATAATCCGAAGACCTATTCCATTTTCCATATAACAGTATTAGCACCAAATTCAAAACGACACTGTATAGCTTCCATTAAAATCAAATTTACCCCAGCCTTTGATCAAATTCAAAAAGACACTGTATAGCTTCCATTTAAATCAAATTTACCCCAGCGTTTGATCAAATTCAAAAAGACACTGTATAGCTTCCATTTAAATCAAATTTACCCCAGCCTTTGATCAAATTCAAAAAGACACTGTATAGCTTCCATTAAAATCAAATTTACCCCAGCCTTTGATCAAATTCAAAAAGACACTGTATAGCTTCCATTTAAATCAAATTTACCCCAGCCTTTGATCAAATTCAAAAAGACACTGTATAGCTTCCATTAAAATCAAATTTACCCCAGCCTTTGATCAAATTCAAAAAGACACTGTATAGCTTCCATTTAAATCAAATTTACCCCAGCCTTTGATCACCAAATCCAAAAGACATTTACCTCAGAGAAGTTTCCATTTAAATCAAATTTACCCCAGCGTTTGATCAAATTCAAAAAGACACTGTATAGCTTCCATTTAAATCAAATTTACCCCAGCCTTTGATCAAATTCAAAAAGACACTGTATAGCTTCCATTAAAATCAAATTTACCCCAGCCTTTGATCAAATTCAAAAAGACACTGTATAGCTTCCATTTAAATCAAATTTACCCCAGCCTTTGATCAAATTCAAAAAGACACTGTATAGCTTCCATTAAAATCAAATTTACCCCAGCCTTTGATCAAATTCAAAAAGACACTGTATAGCTTCCATTTAAATCAAATTTACCCCAGCCTTTGATCTCGTTACTGTTCTTCACTGCTCGAACAAATTTTTGAAAATACCTCAACAAATATAATCTGTTAGCAACTCGGACTTAAGGGCATGCTAATGTTTTACTGATCACATTGTATGACTGTATGATTCGACGATGGCATTCTTTCTGTTAGACAACTTTTTTTCAACAAATGGGAAAGAAAACCTCGCAATTGGTGAGTTTTCTACCGCCAAGTGTTCTGACAATAGTTATTTGAATGTCGTATGTAAATTGGAGCGATATGCAATAGGTGAGAAAAATTGACGACATCATGTGATCAAAAAAGCAAACATATGACTCTGCAGGAAAGTGTTCGTCGACACCTAAGATTCAGACCCGAGAATACGGCGGTGAATTCTCGGACGTAGCTTTAGTATCTCAGCCGCGCTTTTATTGCGCCTGTTCATGTGAAGACAATGAAATATCCACACCGTCCCTAGCACCGGCTTAAGCGGAATTAGATACACTAGCTCGGGAGCTGTGATGACAGATCAACTCAAACAACTCATATGACTGCTGGAGTAAGCGCCTTAACATGGAGAAACCTGATAAATGGAAGAAATCTAGAAATACTAACCTGTAAATTTCCCACCGAAACAATAAACCTACACACTCGAATAAGAAAAGCGGTGAAAATTTATAATTGAAAATGGAAGTTAATGTTATTTCCCAACACGCAAGGTATTATACAATATAATGAAGGCGACGAACCATAACGAAGAACGAGTGTCACGGCACATGCCCTTTTATCTCGTTCCCGACTGGCTCTGCTATTTGACACTCAGAAAAACGTTTCATTAAATTCATATTCAACGGATCTACTTTCTATTATATATAACTTGAAGATTTAAATGTGATGGGAAATTTCTTCAAATTGATTTACAGATTTGTTGTATATCCACACGATCTCCAGGTTATAGGATAGGCCTTATCGAAAATATCCTTCTATCGGTGTTAAATACGATTTTTTTTCTACTTTAAATGGGGCTGATAAAAACTGAGCTAGTCCACATAGGGCAGGAAAATATTCACACAAAAAGTAGATGTCTATGGCTTTCAAAACTGATGATGGCAAATTGCTTCAAAATTGGATTGCAGTTGACCAAAATAGCAAAACTCGGCTTAATGTGAAACAGGCGGACAATGCTCTACGTTATGATAGTGTTATATATTCATATTAACTGTTTATTTCCAAGAAACTCTCATTTCATTCTTCAATCTATTTGTCACAACATTTTAAAACCACAACATGCCAACACTGCATGGCCTGTCTCACGCTTTTCTTCTAATCCGTTGATTGTCTTTGTGTAACTATTCATTCGTTTAAGATTTCGTGTCTGACATTTCATTTGGAGTAATTGTTTATTGTGTATTCAACCAAACTGTTATATCCTGTTTTACTGTCACACAAGCTGTGCTGTCGCGTCACTATATGTCATGCTGTATTATAGTTAGACTATATAAGATATGCAATTTGTGTGTATGATTAACCAGAAACTCGGACAACCAGCTCCTGTCGGACCAAGTTGTGCGTACTTCCAACTGGATTTCTTGTGTAGTTTTGTAGTTTAGTATATTTTATCATCAGAAGACACACTTCCGTGTAATAAAGAAGTTCCCGTGTTTGCAGCTCTACATTGCGACTTATTTTAGGTTATTTCCTATTTTAAATAAGGTCTTGGAGTTGCGTCGGAAAATCAACTTCTAACAATAGGATGATTCGACCACAAATCTAGGTTTATAAAAGCTGGGTTGGCTCCCCTAATTTTGAAGGTCGGTCACTTCCCTTATATGTGTTGTAATCAAAATTGTGATGTCTTCTTTCTCCTCATGAGGCCAGATATCTATAATTACCATGAATCCAACATCTTGAAAGACATTATTGAAACAATATTTAGCGATCTCCACTACAAGGCGTCCAATGTTCCTTGACGATGATGCGCTATAGGCTGATAGATTTCACGAGATTTCCTTTCCCGGCCACCGAAATTTCGTCATAAGTTGAAGATAATTGAACTGAGTAGGTTGACTTTTGAGATGCTCTAAGATAACTGTCTATTTCATGTTGAATTGCCACTTGTCTCAACATAAATCAGACAACTTGAACGAGATTACCAACATTTATTTCCGCTTCAGAATTACGGCTTTTTCACTGTCGTTGGGTTTCTAGTTTATTTTCCCTTTAGGGTGCAATCTAGCGTTATCAACTACATTACAGTTAGACACTTGTTTGGTCCGACTCCTGGTTAAATTAGCACTTAGTCGGGGAAACGAAACGATAATTCGTTTCTTCCACATTATTCCATCATTATCCCCAAATTGATAGTTCACATGGTCTATCAATCGTTTTCTATCAGTGTCGTTTTCACGCTCAGCAATCTTTGTATATATCAACGTCATCGACTTCAAAGGAGGGGAGGTATTATCTGTCACACTATTCAAGAAGGGTTTAATTCCCAACTTCTCATCTACTCCAGCAGAGAAGCTTAATTATCTCTTCTCGTGACATTCATTCGCCCGATGCAACATTTGCTTCTTACTTGGAGCAGTTGCGTCTAATTCGCAAGAAAAAGAAAAAAATACGAGGTTATTATTTCCCCACAGCTCTTTAATTCGAAAATCCACTTTCGCTATAACCGGTACTGGGGTCAGGTGCTGGCGCCATTCAGTATGTTCACATGGAAGGGGTACAGGTTTGATTCGAATTGGATCATTCAATTATAAATGCCTCAAGAATTGTTTTACAGTAATTTGAAACACTGAACCTTAAGAATGGTATTATATGATATAACAGTTATGACTGGTGTTGGGGGTAATTGTAATACTGTTATATACTATAGAAATGAAAATTGGGTATGGAGTATAGGCTCCACCCACGGATTAGTTTATATATATATGGACATAGTTTGCGAGAAAGAAAACTTTAGCCGTCTACGGGAATCTAATCCGTTGAGTTGCTATTAGAATCTGAGCTATACCAGCCTATATGTGATAGTCCTATGAATCAGGGGCCCCCGGTGGCCGAGTGGTCTAAGGCGCTTCGTTGGACACCGCTAGCCTCCCACAGCTGAAGCGGCACGGGTTCGAGCCCAGCTGGTCCATGTGTGAAAGTTTGTCAGTTACTTGCCGACGGGCGGTTCTCTCCGGGTACTCCGGCTTCCTCCATCAACCAAACTGACTGTCACCATATGAGTGAAACAACACTGAGTGTGACATTAATCCAAGTCCCTCCTCCCCCTCCTATGAATCATCCAATGAAGGTCAATCCTTTCTGTCGGTGTTGCAATGTGAGCAATTGTCTTTATAATACAGAAATATCAAATTGGTATTGGGTTTAGTCCCCCCACAAAGCAAATTGTATATATGGACATCATGGTTAAGAGAAAGAATAATATAGCCATTAGTTGTAAATAACGGCGAGTTCTCTGATTACATCAAAGACCATGCTTATTCATGAAAACCGTTAATACTTATCGTGTTGACTGTGAGAAAGACATATGAGATTGGCATCAAGGAACAAATGACTCGAGATAGCGTTGTTCCGAAGTAGCCTAGTAGTTGTCGCCTGCCAAGGTTAAAAATTATTGATAATTCAAATCACTTAAACAATAAAATGGTGAGCTGCGAGTTGATATTCCGTGCTTATACTGTGGACCATTTTTCCCGACCTGAGTTTCCTGTAGAACTCGACTAGTGACCACTTCGTTTTGCCTGAAGTAAAGAAGTACCTCGATGGAGCGACATAGCCTTAAGACAAATGTACGTTCCAGAGCGAGGAAGTGATTTCACTTTATGAAACAAATCTGGATCAGTCTCATCAAGCATTTTCATAATTTTTGATCACCATATATATTCGAATCTTCTAATTTCCGTTGACGAAAATAATGATTAGTTGCAGTCGGTATTACGTTTTATTCAAGTTTACTGATTGCAATAACAGCACGTGAAATTGTTGCCCAACGTAAGCATACATTTGTCTCCCACTCGCTGCAGACAAGAACAATTTTATGTTGAGAGTAATGTAGCGTACCTTTCTCATTATCGGGTAGATGGTGAAGATAATTTAATAAGAAATTGATAAATTGCTGGTGCAAACAAATATCAATGCCAAAGTGTTTTCGTCTCCGCGCGGAAGATTTATCGACTACCGTGTTCCAGTAAAGCGCGGTTTGGTTAGGCACCATGCTTTAGCCTTTCAGCTATAGAAAACGAACCGGTGAGGTACGAGTTTGTTATTCCCACAACAGTTCGTTACCATATAGCACATTGATTCGGGGATCACAATAGCCGGGCTGTTATAAGCGGAAATTAGCAACTGTTACAACCGTTTGTTATTATGACAACTTATAACATTTTATTACCGCATATCTCAAGCACAAAAACCCTCACGATTTATTCCAGAACAATGCCTGAAAACTTTATCACAACTTGCAGTGTCATTTATAAATGATATTATGAGTGTTTGTTTTCCATTTGCTCAGAAATCCCGACGTAAACATTTGTCCACAGCGAGTAAGCCTACATACCAGAACGCCGTTATTTGGCGCAAAAACCTATAACTAAATACAACAAATAACGTTGGTGCCGACTACTGACAAGCAGTCATAAGACCCCACAGGCCAATATTCTGACCGCATTTTAAAAACACCATAATTGAGGCCAAATTTGGGTCTAAATGCCCGAAAGTATTTGGGCCGAAATGGCTGTTTGCTCATCATAATATTATATTTCTAATGGAAGGGAATACATTTCGCAGACAATAATTTATGGACTAGAGAAAGGTATAGGTTCGTCTAGATGATTACTGTTATTTTGTTTCGCTGTTGATGGAATTCATCAGTCTGTGCCATTGTTGATGGTCCATTTCAAATTTGTTGAGTGCTCATGCAGAGAATTCGGATAATCAAGAGATGAGATTTATCATTCCTGGGGTTACAGTAACGTACTAATCAGACTTTACTGCAGAGCTCTAGTGAAGCTGATAATATCTTTGACTGATATATTCGTCCATTTTTATTCTGGCGGTCACAGCTGTAGTTGAAAACGGCAAATACCACATTAAAATCGAACAGCTGGTGAAATTCACCAATGAATCTTCTATATAAAGCAGACACAATAATTGCTATGGCCTAGAAAACGTGTTGGTATGTGGCCAACAATATCGAGTGGTGTTATTACTGTTATATGTGGACCATTGTTCTTGCATCTGTTGCCATTAAAGTCCTTTGAAAACGAGAGTACAATAATGATCTGTTCGTGTTAGACACATTAATCCGCGTCAAAGCGATCAGTAACCAGTTCTAATTCATGGTGATGATTTTCCAAGCAATAATGAAAGTTTTCTGGAAATCGTGATTCAATCTTGATTCTTGTCAGTTTCCATGGCGATTGTCGAAGGTGTGAAAGTTTGTTTCCTCGCAAAATAAATGACTGAATCACCGTTACTCCACACAATTTTTATCTATTTTTATCGTTTCTCCTAGCGGAATATTTATTCGAATGAAATATGATATTGTGAATAAATCGTGTTTCTATTAACAATTAAGAATACGTTTTATTTATAATACCTCGCGTGGGCACCTAGCATATAGTTCACTGTTCTTAAGGAAACTGGGAATGATATGTGCCACTAAAACAGAGAATATCACAGCACTGTCATTCTGCCCGCTATGGTACTTCCTATGTCAATTCGACGCCAAATTGACGTAACGGTTCACCTGTTGGTCAAAATAGCGCATACGTGCATCTACTACTTCCATTACACTGGAATCTGATTAATGGATGTCATGGTGGTTATCAGATTACATTGGCTTTCGCTCTCTTACCTGGCTGATAGACCCCGAGAAATCATTCACTTCATCATTAACTAGAGATCAGCTGGACAAATGCACCATTTTTCATATAAGCTATGGCTCCAAGCGAGGATACTGGCCAGTGATTAAAGTCCTTCGCATGATATGAGACGACTGTAATTGTTGGATTCCATTTACGTCAACCGTTGAAGAGATGAATTACTTGAATTTAGACTTCTGTGGCATGCGCCAGTTTTACAGAATTAGCAAGAGAAAAGGTTTTTGTTTTTATATGTATTTTTGCTGAAATAAACAGGATGTCGGTTTTCAGACAAACACACTTCACTTCATCAATTATTAAAGTTAGTAGTCAGTGTGGAACACCAATACACTGGGGAAAGAAACAGATTACCCCCATCCCGATCTCGATACATTCGTTGACCATTTTGCTGTTCTTTGCAACTCTCTCGATTAGGATGTTGTTTCCCCGACCATGTTTTCTGTCCACCAATGAAGCTTTTTCGGAATTAGGTTTTCGTTTCACTTGAAAAACTGTTGTTGCTAAAAATAACCAGGCGCTGAATGTGGAGAGCAGCCTCGGTAATTTATGATGCGTATGAGTATTTCTCATGCTATCTTGAGCATGTTGAGCTTCTCTTGGCTGGTCAGATACAAGGTGATCAGGATTGTTTTGGTTAATTATTAATCACATATAATCTGATACTTGTTGCCTTTGGACTAAGTCGGTTTCCATGGGTATACTCAAACTCCGTCGCAAATGCGTATCCCGATACAAAAGTTAATAGCAGTTTGCTCTCGCGCTTTTGTTTCTATTCCATTTACCCAAAGATTGCATAATCCGATATGAAGCCATATAAGGCTGCTCTTTGGAACCCCAATGTGATAAATAAATATGAGAATCCAAAAGAAACTAGCGTGGTAGAATAGTTTTCTACGTGTCACCGACTTGGTGCTTTATTGAGCTATGTGTGTGCTGGCTTGTATCTTTATCGTGGGTCATCCAGTGCCGTTCCGACAGAGTTGGAATAAAAGTGCGTGAGTTGAACAATTACTGTTTATTTACTCTAAACAGGTAAACCCAAAGTTCCACATCAATAGAACACAAATGGTATCAGATCCCGAACCAATTCAATTTGCATTCGATGTCGTTTTACGACACTACCGTTTCCCATTTATTGATGTAGTTAATACACATGCCTTGAATGAAACAATCAAAATAATACAATATCGGACCCGACACTGTCCAGACAGTCATGGTTTATAACTAGTTTTGACAAAGGTAAACGGCAAGTTAGTTTCCAGCAAGAGAGCGAGGGACAGTTTGAAATGATACTAGGAGAACAACACGGTGTCAGCGATTAAAGTCAACGGTTCAACGATGAAAATATACCTCCAAGTCGTTTCATAGTTACTATGTACCAGTATATCAGTTTATCTTGTACGAGTCTGAGTGGTCTTGATGACATTGATCTGAGGTTACCAGTTCTAATGCGAAGCACGCACAATGTCAAATGTATTGATGTTTCGCCTTTTTCTTCAACCTAGTCTGGACATTTCCTGAATCACGTCTTGGGCTGGACTTTTCCTGGATCTCATTCTGGCCTAAACATTTCCTGAAAGAGCCATGTAACTCGGTTTTATGAGCCAAAATTAGGGAAAGGGTGGAATCATAAATCTTCGGTGGCTCTAGGAAAGAAAGCTGCGTGAAAACTATCTGAATGTTCATTGATTTTTCCATGGGAGACAATGACTGGTAGTAGAGATGGGGATAAATTATGGTCTGTGAAACATGACGCCCACATGAAAGGCTTACCCCGGTCACTGATGTTTATGTCACCATCGTCGAAACACGTCTGTCCGAAAAGTCCCCAGTTCGCAAGTGCGGGATAAAAATTATAATTATCCACCCAGGATACATGTCAAATGAGAAATAATCGACGACGAAAATTTCTTCACAGGATGAACGTGTCACGCAAAGATAAATTGGCACGATATCGTTCTGCCATTTTTATCGTCGACAGGTAACACCCACAGGCTTGCACAATTCCCCCAATATATTAATCTGTAATTGTACTGACCTCAGTTTAAACCCTGGCAGAAGCAGATGGTCCAATATGGTTGTCTTGCTAAACATATGGCAATGCATATATATTTGATCAATGTTGTGACCATTACCTGAATGAAAAAGATTGGAGTAGAATTTAAAGTCCATCTATTGTTACTTTTAAGAACTAATATCGTTTAACCCTACCTGGCCTGGGGGGGGGCATTATGGCCCCCCTACCAAACTTTCTGCACTATCTCCGGAACGGCAGAAAATGGAGAGCTGAAACTCCGTGACTTTATAGTTTATCTTATTGGGGTCATTTTGAGCCTATCTGCATAACCCTCCGAGCAGAGGATCATGGGTAAATTCAAGATGGCGGCCACGCGGGGTACCAGAAAAGTAATGTTTTTGTCATATTTCTTCAAAATTTCTGCTTTTCCGGGGTGAAAAGTGGGCAAAAACTATTTTATTTCATATCACATTAATATTTGCTAATTTTTCATGAAGTTTTTGTGGAGAAATTGCAAAAATAAAAAATTCGGAAAATCCGACCGAAAAATCGACCAAAAAATGTCGTTTTTGAAAATGACGTCACTGTGACGTCATCAAAGCGGCCATCTTGGATTTTTTTACATTTTCTGGTAGAACTTGACCGAGCTTGAGCTTGACCGTGATAAGTTCCAGCCCCATAGCTCAAGGGGTAAGAAAAATAATTAGGGGGGCCATTTCGGCCCCCCCCAGGCCTGGGCAGGTCCCAAAAGCCCAGGCCAGATAGGGTTAACCCTGTCTGCCTTGGGCTATTTGGGACCTGTTCAGGCCTGGGGAGCCAATTGGCCTCCACCCCCCTCCCCTAATTACTTTTCTTATACCCTTTGAGCTAGAGGGCTTAAATTTCCCACACTATACCCTTGGACCAAGGTGTACCAGACGCCGTGTTCAAAGAAGTCATTTCATTGGTCGATTTTTCCGTCAGATTTATTTATGTAATTTCTCCACAAAAACTGCATGATAAATATTAATCTGATTTGAAGCTTTGTCCAATTTTGAAGAAAAATGACGAAAAAAAATCACCTTTCTGGTACCTCACATGGCCGTCATTTTAAATTTGCCCATTTGCTCGTGGGGTTATTTAAATAGACTCAAAATGACACCAATGTAATAAGCTACAAAGTCGCAGTGTCAGCTCTCAATTTTTTGTTATTCTGGAGATAGTGCAGAAAGTTTGGTAGGGAGACATAATGCCCCCCCAGGTAAATTGTTACATCGTGGTATTCCTTTTCATCTCTTCACGAATTCTCGTGGGGGGGGGGGGGGCTAGCTCGGGCACAGAAATGGGGTGATCCATGTTTTTCTTCAAAGAAGAATATATTCTATTCCGACGATCACCTAAGCATAGTTGGTAGACATTCGTAGCGAGAAAACTAATTTCGATATCTCTTTGGGCAGCAGCGGCCAGGACAATCTTCCGTAAAACGCATGTTATATAGATAATTAATTACATTGTGATATACGTGTACTAGGACGGCTAAGTCCAGGAGGTGATAGCTAGGGAGGGGAAGGGGTGGTCGAAATGTAATCCATGTTTACTGCTGATAAACACGCACACAACAGCATCAATAATCTGTGACGGAGATCAGTCAGATTTCTACTTTGGCTCTAAATATCTACTATGACATTATACTGTATATACGTACTGATCGGTTCAAATTGAATGTCTCCTTGGCCCTTTGATGTTTGCCGACATCAATGCAGATGTTACCGTTTGAGCGATTCGAAACCTGCAACCCGATCGGATATCAAAGATTGCAAATAATCGGTACATGATCATGAACACCGAGGTTTTATCAAATGTGACATAGAGAAATATTTGATTCAAACGCCTGCATGATTCTATATGCTAGAACGCATTCTTCTTGATCCGTCGAGGGATAGACATTAAAGCTGAATTGCAGCCATCTGTGTTTTATCGGTCCGATAATGCACATCATCATAACGAATAATGTATATGTTTGTACATTAGTCGCTTAGTAATAGCTTTAATCGCAAGTCTTTAAACACGCAATCCGGCGAATCGAATTAAGAAAGAAAAAAAATACACAGTCTTAAAATTCTACTTCAAAGACAAATACATAGTCAAAAATGTTATCTTAATCTGATATATATACATGTACATAGATGTCAAGAAAATCGTATTTACTGAAAATGGTGTCTCAATGGTAGCCACAGGCCTTAAGCCTGTACATTGTCTATAAATCAACTATTTGTATAAAATGTGTACGTATCATTCCCACTCGCATGTGGGAGATAATAGCTTCTTTTATATTACCCATTGATCTTACTTTGTATAGCTTTAAGTATGTACAAAAGTTTATAGATTAGATTAGCATGTTTTATCTTGTCAAACCATTGAGATGTTGGTGACAACGTATACATTATAGAGTGTATAAACTACGGAGTGTATATTACTACGGTACGGAATACAATGATGTAGAAAGTCAAGAAGATTATTATTATTTGCTATTTGTTATCAATCAAGATCGCCATTGACGCTATCTAAAATCTGTCACTTTTGGGTAAAATCTATACTCTCGATTAGAGATTAATGCTCATTAACCCAACCAGGCTTGAGGGCCATTATAGCGCCCGTACCAAACTTTCTATCCTATCTCCACAACGACAAAAACTTGAGGACTGGCACTCCGTGACTTTGTAGCTTATAATATTAAGGTCATTTTTAGCCTATTTGCATGACCCCCGAGCAGAGGACCATGAATGAATTCAAAATGGCGGCGAAGGGGAATTTTTCTTCAAAAGTCCTGTTATTCTGCGAGGAAAAGTGGGCGAAAACTATTTTGTTTCACATCAGACTATTATTTACTAATTTAACATGAAGTTTCTGACGGAAACATCAATAAAAAATGCATTTTGTGACGGCCATCCTGAATGCTTTTTACATTTTATGATAGAGCTTGATCCAAGGGTGTAGTGTGGTATGCCTCAGCCCCGTAGCTCATGGGATACGAAAAATTGCTGTGGGGGGATGGGCAGGACAGCTCTCGACGAGACTAGGCCAAATAGGGTTAATTAAACCCAACACATCTGCTATTGAAAACTATTTCACTCTCGTCTTTCAAGAACTATAATGGCAACACATGGTTGACAGCAGTAAATACAATATGCGATACAGTTGACAAAGTATCATGTATATAATTCCTGACCGTTGATGATCATGATTCTTCAGTAAATGTCACCAATTGTTCGGCATTAAATACCTATATGCTGTTAAGAGTTGATTTGAACTACAGCTGTTACTGTCGCTAGAAGAATGCACACGGATAAATACAACATACGATTACGTTACCATACTCAGTCGCAATCAGCATCTGAACACGGAACAGAACAGCAATATGTTACTGCGGACCTAGTCAGATATTGTTTGTCTGGATTCGCTTCAAATGAATGCATCACTAATTAGAATTAGGTCAGCAACAATGACGTAGACTGATAAACTTCATCAACAGTTATAATAAACCACGAAAGGGCCACTCAATGATCCTATAGGAAAACTGTTGGCCGCTTCTCTTGATTTTATATTATTAGTTTAAGCATACTGAACGTAAGATCTGTCTGAATGAGGCCTATAGTTTCCTTTGTCCATCAATCACTTTCCACTAATCTTATCCCGTTACACCAAAACAATTATATAATAAACCAATGGACATTCTTTTGGTCTTTTTTCGTTTTTGATCTAATTAACCGCGTTATCACACCATTTATGATTAACCTTGCAACATCTTATTACAATCTGCAGAGTTCTGCAAGCTCCAAAGGCCTTTTGTAAAACCGCCAAACATGGAGGGATTGAGACTATGGAATTCTTTATCCCTTGAATTTAAACATTGTGACATTTTTAAATCCTTTAAAACACTAATAGGTCATCGGAGAGAATATACATATCCAAGCAATATATGCAAAACTGTAATCTGTTTCAAATTGTCATGTTATATTATATGTATTCAACTATTTCTTTTACCACTTTGATTTTACATTATTAAGTATTTACAACTGTTTTAAACTGCCATGCCTTCATTTTTGCATATCGTTAATTTGTTTATTTTTTTTCATTATCACCAATTTAATTAATTTATTTTGTAAAAGTATTCTTATGAAATGTATCTGTGTATGGTCGTGAATACATATGTGTATGGATGTCGCGAGTGCAAGGCCAGTCTTATATTAAGTGTTTCCTAATGTGTGTGTTTGGTTTTAGTGAATAAAATTGTGTAAGGATGTCTTGAGTACAAGATATCTCTTAATCTAATGTTTCTTACCTTGATTTTAATCTGCTTATATAATATCATAATTTATGTTATTTTATTGAAACTGTTGATCGCCTATCTCTTGTTGGAATCCTTGTGTATTTCATACACATTTGGAATTGGTGCTGTCATATGTAATAGGTGCTTCAATTATTGACGCGGATTATTTTATGGACGAAGACTGCATATTGAATGCCGAATCTGACGCTTGCTACTATACTTTTGCATTTTTATTTTTCTCTAATTAGTCTTTCATCAATCAAATTACTTTTAGCTGGGTAATATTAACCTCAGTGCTAGCGTTTATTGTTGCCTATGTAACAGAAAATAAAGATTGATATGGTTGATAAGATTGGTTTTACAATTTTCCCACTGAAAGAAAGATTCGTCACCAGCAAATGGAAAAAAAATGCCGTATGAGCATTTTCACATCGCACTGCAATTTGTGACAGAGTAGCGCTGTGTTTCAGACATGCCCTGGTATCAATCTTTTTGGTCCCGAATTTGAGGTATCTTAAACTATTTTTAGACCGCGTTGAATTTGAAAACTAATTTTACCGGTTAAGTTGGGTTAATAAGTCGTCATAATCAGATTCTGTGCACATTTCGTCAACCAGACAATGGAGTGACACAAATCCATCAATGTACTGGTACGTAATTATCATCAATGTAGCGTGGCTAGTAAATGCAATGTTGAACTGACAGAAAAAAGTAACAATAAACAAATCTAGATAAGACAACCCATCGTTGTTTTTTTTTGTATGTTTGTTGCGAAACTAGGATGGGATTCGTTGGAAGTTATGAGGGTAACATTCGTATGCGCGGTGACCTCTAACCAAGGCACGTTGCTGTAACCAGAAGCGGTTGGAGATGGTCTGATGGATTCCCGTCTTTCACCCAAAGAACTAGCAATATTAGGACGGCAGATAACAAACCATGATATACCAACACGGTAATCAATGTAGTCATGTTCCATATTACGACAGTACCTTTTATTTAAATCTGCTTTGGTTTTCCACTTTCTCGTCTGCTGTTAGATACAGTCAGTCGTAAACTGTCCCTGTCATGCCTATAAATCACGTCAGCAATTGGTTCCACAATTTTCATTTCGAGTAGCAGCGATTGTTCGATAACATTTTTCCCACATGAGATTTCGTCATGACATTGTCATTCCCGTCGGATGCCAATACGAACTACCAGGCCGACGTTTTTCGCACGACAATCAACTCTGTTGGTGCTCGTCAATATTTACCTCGTCACTAACAGTAGCATACACTGGAATGTGTTCCGGCTGTTTCCAGATTGCATATCGATCTCTTTCACCTGGCTGATAGACACGAGCCACTGAAAGGTGATTAGGAAAACAGCTTGTTGTGGGAAATGGCTATTTTCATCTCAAAAGACAGCATACTTTAGTTCAATTATATTCAACTTAAGATATTTTGTTGACCGGGAAAGAAACTCTGATGAAATGGCACAGAAATGTAGTAGAAATTGTTAAATATTGTTCCCTAATGGCTTTTAAGACGTTGAAGTGGATTGATGGCATTACTCGTGTCAGCTTGAAAGGTGATTTTCCAGAGGGTATCTTTCCTCCTGAGGCGAAGGGAAACATGCGATCGAGTTTAACGCCTTCAATATCTCGTACAACATCTGTGTGAGCTGGGAAATGACATTAGTATACTTCTTGATATCTATATTTCTCATCCCTTTCCTTATTCACATGCTTTTGCATACGAGATTTGAATAACTCCCACTTGACGGCTGAACATTATAACATTCTATTTTCGATTTGTTAAAACAAAGCTGTGTTGCAGAAGTGGTGCGTCCGTCGAATCGTACAGCCATACGTTATTATAACTACATTTCCGAGTTACCTAATAACTACATTTCCGAGTTACCTAAGGATTTCGAAAGATATTGACATGCTAAGCACGATTATTATACACCGATGTCCCGACCATATGCTTGCAACATAAGCATAAGCGTCCAGAATTCTTCCATATTCCGCGGCAATGAGCAGAAAAGGTAGAAATATGGAGATATCATATTCAAGGCGATAAGGAGACGAGGAATAGTTTGATTGAATGAGCAGAAAAGGTAGAAATTATGGAGATATCATATTCAAGGCGATAAGTAAATAAATAAAGAAATAGGTAAATAATAAATAACAATGAGAGATTAGTAGGAGATATAAATAGAGGTAAATAAGAATCGCTATATGTACAAGTTCGTAAATCTCTTTCTGTTTTTTTTTGATTGTAATTGTGAGTTCACTGTAATCGCGTGTATGGTCGTTAAGCCGTCCGAACCATGGGCGACTTCAGATTTTTCTGAAACATGGGAACGGGTGGGTTCTTCCAGAAATCTGTGCCTGTTAATGGGTGAGAATCGAGGGTGTCTGATAAAGTAACCGCCTCAACATGAGGTAAACATGGTAAATGCAAGAATACACAGAAAACCTAATCAATAATTCCCGACGTCGTGCGGCTTAAATTTTCCACCAGGACAACAACCGTACTTATATTTGACAAATGACACTACAGAGGGTTGGCATTTGAGACTAGCAGTCTACCGACAGAATATTATCATATACAGATAATAAATTGTTACGTAACAGGTAACTACAAAGCAACAGTATGACTCCACAGGAAAGCTTCTCCCGTCAACCCACATTCTGATTCTAGAATACGGAGGATTTCGGACGTGGCCTTACTTATAATTACTAGGCTTGATAATGAATGCCCCTTTAATTACGTCAGACCAAAGACGTGAATAAATAGGACATCAGCGACGTTTTCAGATTCGAACCTCATTCAATCTCTTCTTTGAATCTTGAGAATGGTCATTATACGACTATTTCCTTTCACAGTGATGTGCTCCCATGGTATACATATGCCATGGTGGGAATGGCGATCAGACACGAAACTACATGCAGCCATGGTTCATAACTATTTCTTGCTACAATAATTAAACGGCTTTGTCGTATGACGCTATTCTATAACCATCATAAACACACAATCATATAAACGCAAGCTAGATTAAACAATAGAACGACCAGGCAGACCTCAATGATGTCAGAACAGCATTTATGTTAGTGAATTGAAGCCTTGTCACAGGCAACTTTTATGAAAAAAATATACGTCTGAGTCGTTTCACAGTTACAATCCGTATCTCAGTTTATCTTAGACCGCCTATAAGTCTTGCTGGCAGTCGCTCGAAGATAGGAGATTAGGAGTTCTAATATGAAACAAAAACAATATCGAATGTATTGATGGTAAGCCTTTCATCTCGTACTGGCCTGAACATTTCCGGGATCTAGTCCTAGTCTGGACATTTTCTGGTATCTTAGTTGAGAGAAAGAGTCAAGGAGTATCGGTTCGATGGACCGTCATTGGGTGGAGTTTGAGAAGAAAGCCAAGTGGAAAGCAACTGAATGTTTAATTTGGTGACAATGACACATAACGTTTCAAAAGGAGACAATGAGACATTCCTCTGTAGGGTTTGACGTTCACTAGATTGTTTTTTTCCCGTTTACTGATTGTTACATCACAATTGTCGAGAGGTCATCTTGTCTAGAGATCACAAATCTGGGATAAAACATACTGATTATTCATCCAGGTAGTAGACGTGATACATGTCAAATACAAATGACAAATACTCGACGCTCTTGCAGAAAACTAGCCTACATGTATGTTTATTTATACTATGTCTTTTTGAATTTGGTGCTAATACTGTTACACATGGAATAGGTCTTTGGATTATGAACGCGGATATTCTTTAATGGACGACGGCTGAATTATGAATGACGGACTAGACGCTTGTAATTTGTCGGTTGACACTCTTATGCATGTATAGACGGCCACAATATCATTTTTCTATTTTTTATTAACACCTGACATCCAGACATGTCTTATATTCCAATATATTCAACTGCATAACGATAGTTGGTCCGACCTCAATAATCCCTGACCGAACATAGTTTTCTCGCTTGCATATATGATCATATGTTATAATAAGATCTGGGAATGCGGCTTACTTTGTGACACTTCCTAATGGATTTCTATGGAGTAGAAATAGCAAGCGTCAGATTCGACATTCAATATTCAGCGGTCGCCCGCAAAAGAATTACCGTGCCAATAATCAAAACATCTATTCGTATGACAGTTAGCATAATACAAACTTAAGACAGTAAAATCCATCTATTGATGTTTTGAAGACCTGATACCGTTGAAAAGTGGAACTTCGTGTTATTCCTTTGACCATGATTAACACTTGTTTCAGAAAGGTGAATAAACATTCGGGGACTTGCTCAAACACTGAAATCCCGATGATGTCAATTAACGTTTGTCAAGGGAAGAATAGAGATTGTGCCGACGGCCAGTCGGGCACAATTCATAGACTAACAATTTCGATTTCTCCTTTGGCAGCTAGCTGCAGCCCTTCCGTAATACGCATGTTACACGTAATTACATCATGCGTGATGTAATGCACTGAAAAAAAAATTCCTTAGACATTTAAGGAATATTCCCCGACTATTACACCAGCTGAATATTCCTCAACATAACTAAGGAATATTCCCCACTATGTTAAGGAAATTCCATAACATGCTACGGAATATTCCTTGTTGAATTTTAATGAATATTCCGCTGGTGTAATACTCGGGGAATATTCCTTAAATTTCTAAGGAATTTTTCTCTCAGTGTGGTATACGTGTACGATTAAATGTAATAGGAAAGATCAAAGGCAGGTAGCAGCTTGGAAAGGAGTTGTCGATTGCTAATCCGAACAGCGTCAATAATATGTAATGGAAGTAATGGGGATAAGTCAGATTTCGACTTTGTTTCTAAATATGTCAGATGAAATTCCAGACAAACTGTATACACAAGCGGATCGGATCGGATCGATTTTACTGTCTTAAAAGCCATTGATGTTTGCCGACATCAATGCAGATGTTACCGTATGAGCGATTCGACGCCTGTAACCGGATCCGATATCAAAGATTGCAAATATTCGGGTTGATAGACACGATTTTTTTTAAAAAGGTGTTGAAGGATCTGAGGCATATACTTATAAAAAGCGACAAAAGAAACATTTAATTCAAACGCCTGCATGATATTGTATGCAAGAACTTATTTTCCTTGATCTCTCGAACGACCGACATTATGTTATCAACTTATGTTATGAACTTTGATTGTTTTTCGATCCAAGTATGCATACCCTCAACGATCGCAGTAAATGTTTGGACATTAGTCGCTTCGTGACAGTTTTAATCGAAAGTCTTCTAATTTGCAGTCATCAAAAATGGAAATAAGTACGAAACCAAACCAAAGTTCTAGTTCTAATACAAAAATAAATGGTCAAAAATTATCTTAATACATGTATATATAATTCGAACAAAGCAATCGTAATTCAATCGTTTATTTTGAGGCGTCAAATATTCTCACACATCGAAATCTCGCCTTTGTGAACAACTGACAAGAATTGGATTTGGGGTTAAACTAAACTTTCCGATTACAAAATCCTGATAATACATTCGGATCAGTTCACTTCAGCTATTGAACATTTTTTCACTCTCGTCTTCAAAGGACAGTAAGATGCAACAGGTGCAATGATATAAAATGGTTGACATAAAAACAGTACTTATAATATGCGATACTGTTGACCAAGTATCAAATATATTTCCTGACCTTTAGCGATTCTGATGCATCCGTTATAATGTCAACAACTGTTCGACTTTATTTTCGTTTAGGGTTAATTTGTACTACAGCTGCTACTGTCGCGAGATGAATGTACATGAACAAATACAACATACGATGACATTATGAGAGTCAATAAACACGTAGTAATCAACATCTGAACACTGTACAGAGCCGCAAGATGTTACGTATTAACTTTTTGAATAGTGTGCGTTTTTGCATCCATAATTATGTAATATGAGGAAAATAATCAGAGGTTCCTGTGCATTAAAAAAAAATCATATAAATATTATACCAGGAAAATAATCAGAGGTTCGTAAATTAGCATATGTTTATGTATATCTTTTTGAATTTGGTCTTTCTTCAATGGACGACGGCTGAATTATGAATGACGGACCAGACGTTTGTAATTGTTTAGCTATAGACAATGTTAAGTGGACTGACCTAGAACTTTTTTTATATTTCTACTAATTGAAGATACTCACATTGTCTATCACAATTTATCAAATTGGATGGATGTTGCTGAGCAAAATTCTCGGCTAGACGATTTTAAAGGGAATCCCCATCTCTTAACGTAGGGAAAGGGAGATAACCTTCTAGGAAAACAGGTGAAACATGGAAAATGGCCGTCAAAGACCAAAATCACCAGCTTTCCACGTTGATCAGAAATAGGCCACCAAAAATGGGGGAACGCAATATTAAGTTGCCTTAATGCGCTCATTAACCAATAACGGCGTATACACTAAGGGTCGTACGAAATATATCTTTTGATTACTGACGCGAACACTTTTTTTTCTGGACGACGGCTTGTTACTAAATATCAGCGCCTATATTCCCAAGTCTTTCGATCATAGCACGACAGTTCATGTGAAGAAGGATCTCCGATAGCACTCGGCATGTCAGCAATTGGCCAATTAGTCTATACAAACTACATGCCACAGATCTCAAACGGCCCTGGTCTCTAATTAAACTACAAAATAAATACGAGTTCTGTAGATTTCGATACGTAAACTATGCATTTTGCATAGAAAACACGTCTCTGAATCGAGCGGGTTGCTGACAAGCTAATTCGTGCTGATGGAGACTAAAACACATTGATCTGTCCTCTCTGTCAACTTGATTTATCAGTCGTCTCACTGTTAGTGTCATTAGACAATACTATTAATTGAATAAATTTGTTAACCCTACCAACCAAACTTTCTATCTCCGAAACAACAAAAAATAAAGAGCTGACATTTCGTAACTTTGCTATTTATTATATTGGGGCCATGTAGAGCCTATCTGCACAACTCCCAGCATGGGTAAATTAAAAACCGCGGTCATGTGGCGTATAAAAAAGTTAGGTTTTCGTCATTTTTCTTCAAATTTCTACTTTTCTGCTAGGAAAAGTGAACAGAAATTATTTTATTTCTCATTAGGTTATTATTTACTAATTTATAGTGTGGTTTTGGCGAAGAAAAAATCTGACTGAAAATTCGTCAAAAATGCCAAAAGAATTTAAAGCTTGACCCAAACCTGCCATGTGGTGGTAAGTTTGAGTACTCCAGCCTTAGGGATAGCGAAAATATATAGGGCGGGCGCTTTTCGCCCGGTCTGTGTAACACTTGACAATTCAGCATTCCATCCCGCAAAATTGAAAGTAGGAATGTGGAAAGCTCGACATCTCCCCAGCTTTCCATCTCGCAAAATTGAAATAGAACGATGGGAAGGTCTGCATCGCTCGAATTAGATCTGGAGCTTTTCGTCTTGCTACTTTCAATTTTGTAAAATGGAAAGCTGGCAGACGTAGAGATTTCGAGCTTTGCATCTTCCTACTTTCAATTTTGCGAGCTGGAAAGCTGAATTGTATAGTGTTATTCGGACACACTGGAGAAAAATGTTTTTGTTCTGTATATTGGGAATCGGGAATGGAATTCATTTATAATTGTGCTTTAACATCAGCGTAAACATGTAGTGGGATAATGGGACCAGGACCCCATTGCCCATCCCCATATAAAAGCTAATAACTGTTTGCTTCTTCGCATTTGTTTCTATTTCATTTGCTCACGCAATGTTTGGTTTAATATGAAGCAAGTGGTCTAATCACTATATGGGTCCATATGGAACTAGCGTGTCGTAATCAGTCAAATATATTTCGGCTTGTATTTTTGTCTTGAGACTTTACTTCACATTGCTTTTCCTCATTTAGATGTGAGAAATTTTTATATCACTGGTTTCGAAACAAGTTCATATGAGAAGCCAGCCTGTCTAAAGATCACACGACAAAGAAAAAAAAGATTAATTATCTAACCAGCTGTTGAATATCATATACGTGTCAAATACTGATGAAAAAATTAATCGATACTAAAACATTCTTTGTATGGTGAACGTTTCATGTCAGTGGAGATATCTTTCGTCCCTCCCCATTTTTTAATTGATACGTCACATAGAGGCATGTCTTATTTCCCAGTATATTCGACTGTACAACTGCCCATTAGTTCACCCGAAGTCGGTGTTCTCTGTTTCCCAAACAGGGCTGGTCAGTTCCATATGTTCATATTTGCAAAACATGGGACAATACCACGCAAAATGATCCATATTCTGACGTGTTCTAAGTTCAAGTTTGTTTTGGAATCGAAATGTTTATATCAACTCAATCTATTGATTTTTCTTGAGACATTAGGGCATTGGGTTATACGTTTTCATCTAATTGCTAAATATTTCGGTATTTTGTAATATGAAACGCCTCTCACCAAATGCACAGGTGCGCGAGTGAGTTCGGGGTTAACGTCGCGTTCAACGCAATTTCGGCCATATAGCGACGATATCACCAACTACGATAAGATTAGCTGGACTTGTGTGACTATCCTTGGCAACAGGCATGGTACAAGTCTCTTGCTCCTCACCCATATAGGGGCGGACATACACAAATCATGATCAAGATCAATGACGTCAACATGATCAGAGTGAAATGATGAGGCTGAGGGTGAAACGAGGATGACTAATTCAATGCCAACTGAGTAGGAGGGAAGTCAATGAGGATGCCGAAGGTCAAATGAAGATGGCGAATGTCAAATGAGAAGGCCGAAGATAAAACGAGAGAGCGAAGGTGAACTGAGGAGCGAACAAAGCGCTCGTTGGGAGTAAAAATGCTTCCGGTTCAGACTCGTCCAATCAGAATGAAGTACATGTATGTGATCACCATGTTTTATCCACGATTATCTCGCCATACTTTCATGTTTTACTTTGGACCATATAGAAGGATCTATCTCTATAAAATTCTCATTCTACAGTTATTAATATAGTCATCCAGACGTGTACAATACAAATATGTATCCACATGCACGCCTAATATCGCATATAGCACATGTGCAGTTACTGTGCAGATTGCACATATGTAATAAATGTGCATCGCACATCGCACATGTGTAATAAATGTACAGTGTACATTGCAGATGTATAGTCAATATGCAGTACACAACGCACAAGAGAGTTTCTTTGATATATTCATTCACACACGCAGATGACCTAAACATATATAGATAATATATAATTGCCTCGTACACATCGCACAGGTGCAACAAATGTGTTCGCACATGTATTGTAAATATGCAGGCTCACATTTATCGAACATGTACGTTGTGCATTGCACATTTATTGCATTTGTGTGATGTGTAGGAGACAATTATATTTTATCGATGTATGGTTTCGTTCATCTGCATGTATGAATGATTGTATTTAGTACGGTTTATGTACCATGGGTGCTTCACATTTGCTATACATGAGTGATGTGCACTGCACATGTTTCGCGCATGTGCGATGTACACTGCACATGTATGCTTTGCGACTCACATTTGGAGTTATTTAGGCGTACATGTGGATACATATTTCCATGAAACATGTCTGCACGACCTGACTGATATAGAATGAGAATTTTATGGAGTAGGTAGATCCTCCTCTATGGTTTAAAGAAACACTTGATGAAATATGGCGAGATGTCTTTACAAATAATCACGTGATAAAACATGGTGGTCTTAGCCTCCATCTCAAACTAGGATGAAGTATACAAACATATGCACACTGAATGTCATCTCACAAAATGTCATATATATATTAGTCATATATAATTGTCATTGACAGGGCGTTAGAAATGTGAACAAAAGTGCCTGTATTAACCCCATCGGATCTAGTGGGAGGTATTCTCCGAAACGGCCAAAACGTAGGACCCCACACTCCGTGACATTTTAGCGTAGATCATCATCCGGCAATTCAAAATGGTGACTTGAGGGTACGACTGAAAAGCATTTTCTTCAACTTTCTTCTCTTTTTTTCGTTTTTCTCAGCATGAACAAAAGTGCCTGTATTAACCCCATCGGATCTAGTGGGAGGTATTCTCCGAAACGGCCAAAACGTAGGACCCCACACTCCGTGACATTTTAGCGTAGATCATCATCCGGCAATTCAAAATGGTGACTTGAGGGTACGACTGAAAAGCATTTTTTTCAACTTTTTTCTCTTTTTTCCGTTTTTCTCAGCATGCAAATCCCAAGAATTATTTCGTTTCCCATCATATAATTATTTCCTAATTTATTATCAAGGTATTTCGGAGAAAATAGCATGAATAAATAAGAACATCTAACTTAAAATTGACCAAAAATGCCTTTTTACAATATAAAGACCAGTTCATGAAAGCGGCCATCTTGGATTTTTTTAATATTTTTTCCGGGAGAGAATTTCCCAAAGATATATTTTGGTTCAGACCCCTACTTCAAGAATTAAAATATATATTTAGGGTTGTGGCCGGGAGGCTGTCCTCTCCCTCAGGCTGCGCTAGATCCCAAATCGCCCGGGCCAGGATTACATTTCATATGTTGCATAATCAGATCAGTACATTGCGAATTTACATGGCTTTACTATTTTTAATATCGAGCTGCAGATCGATATTATAAACAGTAACAAACCGCAACTTCGAATAACGTGATCGTTTTCAATAAAACTCAAATACTGCTACCAATGTCAGCAAAAAAGATCTGAAATTTATTCCAGGAGTTAAAAAAAACCAGTAACAAAGAACAAATCACAATCGATTACAGGATTTGAAATTACCATGACGTGTTTTGAACAACCTTTTCGTTGCCTAAAGAAGGATTTCGACACTTAATGAAGACTTCCACACGATTCTAGGAATAATTAACCTTACATATGAAATAATTTATTTAATGAAATACTGAATGAAAGTGTCATGTGATTGTGAAAACTGTGACAGAAGGATAATGGCCAAAATCATGACGTAAACGTTGCATACTAAGTTCATGTAAATCAACTGTCATTAAACTTTAACAACAAATATCAGCACGGGAGGATAATTATTATTGATTTCCCAAACCAAATATTCAAAGTAGGCATGTCATCATTAAATTTTGTAACCTTACTGGATTCTTATTTTACTGGACTGCTAATTTACTAACGGGTTTAGAGATAATATCCATCGGTATTGTCTTTGTAGTACTGTAAAGATTTATGGTGATTATTAAAAATTCCCTGGAACTTTATCTTCCCTGTGTTGCCAGATCAAAGAATTAACAATACCAGTTGATGTCGGTGCTCCAGTGGTCATTTAGACACCGGCTTTATACATTTTACTCATTACATTCTGTTTGCACCAAATACAACGGACCAGTTCAAATACGCGGGCAGGTAGCAGGAACATGTCCCAATGGTTTATTCCTGCTTACACGCAAACACACCTGCAACTACATCGATACTTTGCAGTCGGGGTAACTAAGATATCTGTTTCGTCATCTAAAATTTCAGACAACCTGTATATACATATGGGTCAGTTAAAATGTAAATGCCGTATTGAGACTTTGATGTTTGCCGACACCAACGCACGTGTTACCCTTTCAGAGATCCAAAGCCTGCAGTCTGATCCTACAACAACGATCGCACACCATCGTGTCCATGGACACGGAACTCTTATCATAACCGGCAGAGAGCAATGTTTAATTCAAACGACTGCATGATTTTATATGCTAAAACTAATTTTCTTTGATCTGTGGAGCGCCAGATGTTATGCCATCAAAGCTTGACAGTCAACCTTGATTGTTTCCTCTGCCCCAACACGCGCCCGTTAATCGATTAACGATTGAAGTATTTGTTTAGACATTAGTCGCTCAATAGATTTTTTCGCAATTCTTCCGCACACGCCATCCACATAATCGGAGTAAGCAAAAACAGTTCTGTTTATAATCTTCCATTTACAGTACCATGGCGTCGTGAAACATGTGCTTTTTTATATTTTGAAGTGAATGTAGAAAAACGGCATACCGAAGACAAAACGCTTTTGGCCTACTTATGACAATGTTTGTTCCTTTATTGAGGACATACCCGATTAACTCAAGAACATTTACTTAAAACGGAACCATCCCCAAGGTGTATTTCATGCCACGAAGATCTCACAGCGAAACATATTCTGATCGACTGTATAGATTTTAAGATTGTAAGAGATTATTTTTATCATTTCATTTTGTTTTTGTTTGATCGACGTTATATCACTGAAATATTGCTGAACGTGGCGCTAAACCTTTGATTCTCCCTCCCTGTTCAGCACGCTTGTTTGGGGGAATCCTCGCTCGGTCCAGAAACGGATGAACAGCGGACAAATTTTCCACTGTAGTGAACCTATATCTACTTGCATTATCTTTCATGTCCATCTCAGATTGTTGAACGGTTTGTTGACGGATGTAGCGAAATAACATACCTCGCACTGACGCTTTCTTTTCCAGCTGGGAAACGCGGAAGAGGATGTACTTCCCTTAACCCTGTCAAACTTTCTAGACTATCTTCGAAACGCCAAAGCGAAATTAAGAATTCATACTGCATGACTTTATAGCATATCTTACTGGGATTTATTTAAAGTCTATTTGCATACCCCTCTGAACAAAAGATCATGGGTAAATTCTAAATTCTAAATTAAAAATATTCAATTACTCCAATGCTGTCAAGGAGTTTGACTGGAACTTATACACGTCAGGAGACTATAGTTGTGATTGTGAATTGTCGAACTTTATCTATACACCATGCAAACATATTGTGACTGGTGACCTTGATGTGGTGAGTGATAAGGATCTGAAATTACTCCTGATGAAAGGACCTAAATATAGAGAGCCAAGAAGAATAAATCTGAAGGCCGACCAGAAGATAGTCCTGTCTGCATTAGAACAGTACATTATTGATTGGTCTAAGCGAGAAAAAGTTGAACCTACAGTACTCGCTGATTGGCTGGACCTCACCAAGAGCATGGTCGTTGAAACAATCCGCCATATTGACAGAAGTACTCTTCCCCAAGCAAAACAAGTACTGAGAAACCTCAATTCGCAAGAAATTCTAGCAAATCTCCAGAGTAAATTCGTCATAGTCCCAGCAGACAAAGCTCCGAATAATATAATATTCATATGTAAATATTACTATTACCAGGTGCAGGTTAAAGAATTGAGTGTAGACATATCTTCATCAAATACGTCTACTTACTCCCCAAACTGCATTTACTCTGGAAGATTTATTTAACAATCACAAAAAGTTTCTCAGAGAAAGAGGTATTTGTCTTCCAACCAAACATAACGATATACCAAAAGTATACTGGACTTCAAAATGCATAAATCACCATACAAAGCTAGATTCATAGCTGGTTCTAGAAGCTGCACCACCAAGCTTCTTTCAACCCTATTGACGAGGGCCCTTCAGGAGGTAAAAGCATTTTGGGAAAGGTATTGCGCCACTATTTCTAAGAACTCTGGCATTGAATGTATGTGGATATTGAAAAACTCAAAATGTATTACGGAAGAACTTGATGCTAAAGGTCACATACCGTACAGACATGTATCCACATGGGATTTCTCGACTCTCTATACTACAATCCCTCATCAGGACCTTATTGACTGTATAAGTTCATTAATAGTATCTGTGTTCAAGAAAACTGATCGTAGATATATTAATGTCGGAAGCCATAAAACATTCTTTAGCTCGACTACATACAAGAGATGTTTCTTTGTTTATAGAGTTGCTTGAATTTCTCATTAAAAATATCTATGTGAAATTTGGCAACACAATATATCAGCAGCATATAGGCATTCCAATGGGTACTAATTGTGCACCCCTGTTGGCTGACCTGTATCTGTTCTCTTATGAATATGACTATATGCAGGCGCTTTCAAAACCGATCCATTCAAAGCCCGTTCCTTCTCATTCACCAAACGCTATATAGACGATCTTCTCGCTGTGGATAATCGCTATATAAAATGACGCAGTGAAGGATATATATCCACCTTCACTGGATTTGAAGGAAACTACAGATAGCCCTACAGGCACATCTTATTTAGATCTCTATCTCTATAAAAATGAAGCGGGCGTTCTCTCTCGTCGACTTTATGACAAAAGAGATGATTACAATTTTGACATCGTAAACTATCCCTTTCTGGATAGTAATATTCCAGTGGGACCTGCATATGGCGTATACATATTTCGCTTAGTAGCATTTGCTAGATCCTGTGTTAGATGTGATGATTTTAATCAACGTCACAAAACATTGTTGCAGAAACTTATAAAACAGGGCTATTCCACCAAGCGCCTCCACTCAAAGTTTCTCAAATTTGGCGATACATATCGCATGCTGATAGCAAAATACGAACGTAGTGTGCAAGATCTGTGGCGCTACGTTTCGTAACTTGTGTCTAATTCCGCTTAACCCGGGGCTAGGGGCCGTATGAACCCATGTACTTCAAGATCCTCATGGTACTCATATGAACAGTCACAATCAAACCGTGACTGAGATACATCATTCTTTAGATGACGACTTTACAACGAACATTATGGATTAAGAATACTGATCAGCGATACGGATTTGATATTTTTGGAACATCATGATGTCTTGCCGGCATCATTGAAAACTGTTGACCGCTTCTCTCTTACAGGAAACAAGCCTATGTTTATGTATACTATGATTGTCTTTTTGAATTTGGCGCTAATACTGTTATATGGAATATGGAATAGGTCTTTGGATTATGGACGCGGATATTCTCTAATGGACGACGGCTGGATTATGAATGACGGACTAGACGCTTGTAATTTTAACCTGTGTATGCCTGGATTCTGCTGGTGGACAAGTTGTTCCCGAGGCCGGGCCCCTGCACACCCAACACTCATAATGGATACAATACAAAGAAATAATATTAAGACAGACCCGAGGAACCTTAGTGCAGGTTTCTCGGCCGAGTCTCTAATAGTTCGAAATGCACTAAGACCTTTTTCAATCCAAATGACAGATATATTTCTGACAGCAAAGCAAGGCCACGACATCAAACCTTGTAATATTGCGCTTGATTGTTTAGCACCGAATTCTACATGTAATAATTTCAAAATTTCTAAGTGTGGACATCGTGGATGTCTCACGTGTCCACTCTTTAATACGTCAGCTACATTTAGTTCCGCGTTAACTGGTAACTCATATTCTGTTAACTCGTATGTTGATCTTAGTTGTTCTACTACAAACTGTATTTATTTAGTTTCCTGTAAGAAGTGTGGTCAACAGTATGTTGGCAAGACCACCCAAAGACTCCATCTTAGGGTGAACGGTCACAGAAAATCCGTTAGGAAAAAAGCAATTGCTTATAGGTAGGCATTTTTCTGGACCCGACCACGGCTGGGATAACTTTAGTATTCAGATCATAGACGTCGTCTATCCATCTACTAAGGATTCCCCCTTTGGATTTGAGAGAAAATCCGAGAGCGGGAATTATTCTGGATGCTAGAACTTGGGTCAGTGTTTCCGTTTGGTTTAAATGATAATGTCAGTGGGTTCGGCAATGCTACAAACCGCCGTCCAAATATATCCAACATTACCCAACTATTTAAACCTCATCAACGGAGACAACGCAGCCATGGTTGGCGAAAGTTTAATAGTTCGATGATTCACGATCATATCACTTTAAATTACTTAGTGGGTTTAACTAACGCACCAAATAGTATACATAGCTTACGTACAGTTCTGTATGCGTTACCTCTGAGAGCTTTAAATCAAATAGCCAGAGATATACAACAATCTGCGTCTTCAGGAAATATAATACCATCAAAAATCAGTAAAGTATGTCAAGATATAGCGTATTTTCGGTTGTATCGTCCAGTGAACATAATGGAAACATCTCAAGATCGGCTTTTCTTGAAACTCAACTACTTAGATAAAGGACTGGACATCATTAATTTACCTCGAATCCTGAATGATCCAGAGGTACGCAACGCTGTACCAAACTATTTTAAGTTCACAGAACCTCCTTGCATTTCATATAAGTATACTAAATCTATAGCCACCAAAAATATTCAACTACTCCAATGCTGTCAAGGAGTTTGACTGGAACTTATACACGTCAGGAGGCTATA
>JAVTVY010055628.1:0-30040 GCA_036873755.1 Hanleya hanleyi | reverse complement strand
ACATCTGGGTTCTTGTACACCCGGGTAATGTTTTTCTGGACATGGATGGGTTACCTTTGGCTCCATTCTAGGCCACTGATTGGCTAATACGGTGTTCAAAACCAGTTTCATGCATTATGCTCATAGAACTTATAGTAATAATCTATACGTGTTGGACGAGTCTCTTCACTCACCGTATACACGTACCTCAACGAAATGCCCGCTCCAAACCTAGACCAAAAACACGTACTTGGTCTGTAGGCTGATTTCATTGGCTCTCTATTTTTACTATAGTGCTCTTGCATTCTAACATTCATGGGTTACATAGAACTTATAGTCATCAACATAATCTATACGTGCTGGGCGAGTCTCTTCACTCACCGTATACACGCACCTCAATGAAATGCCCGCTCCAAACCTAGACCAAAAACACGTACTTGGTCTGTAGGCTGATTTCATTGGCTCTCTATTTTTACTATAGTGCTCTTGCATTCTAACATTGATGGGTTACACTTTGGCCCCATCCTACACCACTGATTTTCAGTTTGACTGAATCTCCACATTGGGCATGGATGCATTATGAATAAAACACACAAGACAGGGTTTTTTGGTGAGATCTCATTTTTTTTATTCAGTGAACAACAACAACGTGAGAACAACCACGTGAAAACTCAAGCCCAGAACAAGGGGCTTGTAATTAACTGAAGCCCAGAACAAGGGGCTTGTACATTGAAGCCTAGAACAAGGGGCTTGTAAACTTAAGCCCAGAACAAGGGGCTTGTCATTAACTTAAGCCCAGAACAAGGGGCTTGTCATTAACTTAAGCCCAGAACGGGGCTTGTACATTGAAATGATGGGCGGCCCAGTCATAGACGAGTACATCGCGGTCCTCGGCCTGGGGGTACTCGTCAAACATCTGTACGATGGTAGATAAGGGTCTTCCCTGGCATCGATGGTACAGGTAAAACAAGCAATATTGTCCGCACACGCCACTGGTCAGGCTTTGCAACGTTTGACTGTTCCAACACCACGTCTCTGTGCCTTGATCCATGAAGTCTGTTAAATCGGGATGGAGGGGTGGCAGGCCGTACGGGTCAAAGTATTCCCCCTGTTGTTCTGTCAAGTACACGGCCACCCAGTGTTCACCGCTGATCTCATCGGGTCCGTGTTGAGAACGTAAGCAGCAGGATACATACGGTCTAATGGGAACACATCTCGGGCGAACACCCTTGAAAGACCATACGTGTCTCTGGGTCATTCTCCAGCACGGTGGTTATCTGGTCTGTATCCATGTTAGGTGGAGAAGTCACACAGGACGTTGCGCGCCTTATCCACTTGAATGATGTTGTCAAACTCGGCGTAGCAGATCACATTGACGGTGGTCGCCAGGGCTCGTGCAAAGTGGATTTCCAACCGTAAGTTGCCTTGCTTGGCCAGGGCCAGCTGATGGTCGTTCTCTAAGGTGGGGGTCAGATCGAAACAGAACAACGTGTATTCGTTCGCGTAGTCCTCCTGACTGATCATATTCCCCTCGTCCTGGTTTATTTGACCGGTGGCTGTAAACAGGCTCTGATAGGCTCGAATGAAATTCCTCCGCCCAAAGTTCGGTGTTAAGGCCGTGGCTGGCACCTGTTGTCCATCCACATGCAGGGCCACAAAATTGATGCCGAAATGTTTAAAGTCAAACGGATTCTCTGGGTAGGCTCCGCTGAAACTGGCATTTTCCACACAGGCCAGGATCAATCGCTTGGGTAGTTCTCCCAGGAACAGGTTTTCTTTGTTGGCGCCCATATTTCCAGCAGGCACAGAGAACACTTTGGTTTGTACACGTCGGATAGGGTACTGGGCTGGTTTTTGTTTCCAAGGCTTTCATGTGTCCCAATTGAACGGCTGGATTCGGTTTCACTTTTCGGACATACAGGACTGCGTCTTGGATGACAATCTTATAGTCCGCTGCATGCCACTCTACGTTAGTGGCCATCAAGGCGAAGGTCGGAGGCGCCCGCATCAGTCGGATTTTGATGGGGATCTTGTTCAAGAGGTACCGGTCTTGCATGAACATGTCTGCGTGCAGTCGACCCATCATATCCACCGAGGCACTGTTCGCAGTGAACGCCTTCCGTTTGTTATATCCCCCATTGTCCGCCGTGTCCATGTGCTCGGGCGTGTCCTTGTAGAATAAAGCGGTTGTCAGCTGAGATTTTTTAGCCTCTCGGCCATACGACAACAGTGTCTCGATGTAGGCTCGATAGGGGTACGTGTTGGTCGAGTCACTGATGAGTTTGTCGCTGAGAAAATATCCACCTGTTGAAACATCGAGTGCAGCCAGAGATTCGTCGGGCCCACCGTTGCTTGGTCAACGATTCTGGTGCCAGCTCCATTGACGACCTTGGCTTTCACATACAAGTATGTATGGGCTAAATCCACATAGGCCGTATCCGCATTACTGATGGTGAACTCGATGGGCCCGGTTTCGTTGATGCTGGAGAGCGGGAGATGCTCCACCCATAATCCTTGTTCGACACTGGTCTGTGTGGGCGGCACGGTCCACAAATCAAATTCACTGTTGGTGGAGGGCAGGACTCGGCGTGGATTAAGGACATGTTTTAAGAAAAGATATCCTTTGTCTTCTTCGATGTGCGTCGTCGCTGGGTCGGTCGTCGACTGGTGCGTGGTCTCGGTGGGGCAGCTCTTTTATTCCCAACGGTGCGTTGTGCTTTGGCAACCAAGACGCCTCCCGCTTCTTTGGCCCGCCGTTTCAAGGATTCTTTGGGTGCCGTACCCCCCAAGACATCACCGGCGACTTGCAGTCCACTGCGTACCGCTTGTTTGCCGATTGCTTTCACCCCACGCGTCACCAAGGGCAGGAACGTTTTCACAATGCTGCCGAGTATGTTCCCCAGTCCATGTCCTCGTTGCATGCGTGCACCGCTAAAGACCGGAAAGCCACCCCCCGCCTGTTGGGCATAATAGTCGGCATAGCTGCGTGCATCGCACTCGTAAGGTACTTTCATTATGCAAAGTGGGGAGCTCGTGCTTGTCGAAAATGAAGTGTCAGCACCACTTTTCCTCGTTCGAATGCCACCGGTCGTCCCGTGTCATCTCTTATATCCACCGTGATCGTGTTGATGTCAGTTTGTCGTACGGGCAAGTAGAGCATGTGGGTGAAACTGTGGGTGACTTTACCTCCATACGTCTTTTTAATGGGGACCACCCGTAACAGAGGTGTGTTGATATCGCCCACGATGTGGTTGTCCACCACGTCCGAGTAGACGCAGAGTCCGTACATACCCGACTTCATATCCATCGGCATCTCGCCATGGTGTTCGGTGGGACCAGCGAACGTCTTTAGATCGAAACCCAGCATTTGCTGTAGGATAGCACTCAGTACGACACTCGCCTTGCCGGAGACGATAAGCTGTGCCTGTCGTTGTGTGCGTTGTAATCGAAGTCCACGTGATTCTTGAAGGGATAGGCTTTGATGGGTCTTGAAGTATTCGTCACCCCCCGTAGAGCCTTATAATGCAACAGTCTTGACAGCCCACCCATGAACTCTTTGGGGGTATCGTATTGGCCTTCGGGCAGGGTGAGTCGGATGTTTTTGCCTTCGTAGGTCACCTCGTACCAGACTTCATTGGCTCGCACGTTGTACCACGAGTAAGGGTACTGAATATCCACCAGTCCACATTCCCACCGGCCAGGTAAATGCAACGGTTGCGGTAACTGGGTGACGTACTTGGCCACGGTGTTGTCAGGAAACACATCCAGCGAACTGTTACTGGATAGGGTGAGGTAAAACATGGCGACTGAGCTGTCCTGCTGATGCTGTTGGTTTTAATAGGTGTTCCAGGCCTTGGGCGGTTGTGTCCGGCGTCGTGTTCGTCGCGTTGACTTACTACGTGTCACGGCTCTGGAGATGTGGGGTGTCCTGATCGAGGGTGGTTTTTTAAAGGTTTGAAAAGAAGGTGCCCGTTGTGGTGGTGGAGTTTTGGGGGGTGACTCCGGTTCCCAGTCGGATTCCCAAGAAGGTTGTGGTGAGAGTCGTGGTGCACGAGTCGGTGATTGCATAAAGGCCCAGCGGTGGGGGTTCCCCACCAATTCCTGTGGTACATGCATGTCTTTCAAGCCTTGAGCGAAGACCTCCCATCCTCTAGGATCCGTGTGCGATCTGCGTTGACGCATCAGGTCATTCACTAAATCCGTCATGTGGGTCCCCGGACCACCTGATTCTGTACCAGGAGTTCGCCTTTATCATTCCAAGTCATGTTAGGATTTTGTTTCATCCGTTGTAATACCAGGCCAGCTTGTTTCTTGAACGATGCAGGTACACTCTTCAGCACTTCGTCTTCCACCCACTGTGGGGCTGTGGGGGCTACCCCTGGTAATGGCGGCTGTTGGAACGGTGCTGAGGTCGGCGGTCTGTCACGTGGTGGTGGTGGTGGTGGTGCTGTTGATGGGGTAGACAGGGTTTTGTATTGGTCCATGAACGTCATGTACCGTTGACGCGTCTCATTGTACCGTTGTACTTTCTCACTGTCGCTTAACCCCGGTCTCTGTAAGATCTGTTGCATCTCTCCATCCATGGAAATGGAATAGGTCTTTGGATTATGGACGCGGATATTCTCTAATGGACGACGGCTGGATTATGAATGACGGACTAGACGCTTGTAATTTATGGTCTTCACCGTAGGTGGGACAGGGTAGGGCGATTGGAGGTTTTGCAGGAACCGTGGTTCGACGAGGACCATTTTTTTCGTGTGGTTCATTGTCGGCCGAAGAGTCCACCCAATACTGGACCCAACACGGAAGCGGCCAACGGTGCTAAGATGGCCCCGAGAAAGCCGCCTTTCTGTAACACCTTTTTCTTTTGTGTTTGAGGGACCCGCTTGTGGACTAGGGTTCGGAGACCTGTCTTATGCTTGGCCAACTTGGTCTTCTGAGCCGGAGTCAGTGGGACGTTGCCTTTTAACAGGTTGTACCCGATCTCGCACAGACAGCGCACAAGGTCAGGGTCCGCACCGCGTACAATGGTTCGGACTAACTCGGGTGGGGCCGTCTTCAATACTCGCGCAGACATCCTGTACAACTAATGCTAGAACCCACAACGCTGCTGTTTTTATCTACCTCAGAGAACATAACCCTGCTGTGGTATTCATTCTTTTTATTATTCCCCATCATCAAACACACAGACCCCAGCTGGGGGAGCCACTGTGGGTGTGTTTACATTATTTTTGCATGTACACGTGGTGGGCCTCTCCGGGAAAGATGCCGGTCCGTAGTCGAAGGTGGTCGGGGGTGGCTTGCTTGAGGTCGAAGAGCATATACCCGTGCTGAGGGGTTGTGGCATCTTTGAAGGCTTCCAACGCAAACGGTGTGCGGCCGGGATACATCTGTCTCGCCAGGTGCAGCAGTTGAGTGGTATCTCTCGGGTTTTTGAAGACCACCAGGTAGTGGGCATTTAAGCTGATATTCCGATGTTCTTTGTTTTTACTGAACAGATTCTGCACAATGTAGATGATGCTGAGCCGTCGATGATGGCTGCCTTTGGTAAAGAGTTGGGTGACCCGTGCATCCGTCTCCGCCATGAGATCATCCAGAACCACCAAGGTGTCGGGTTCCAAATCGGCCAGGTTGGGTAGACCTTCCACGAACGTGATGTGGGGCATTGCTGCATACGCTTCCTGCCATTCTCCGTAACACCACACGACTCGAGCAATAGGTGGGGTGATCATGCTGTCGGCGTGTTGAAGGAGCTTCCTGACGAAGTGCGTTTTGCCGGAACCCGTCGGTCCTGCGATGACGCAAGTGAATGGATGCTGCCACCCAGGGTCCATGGTTCGAGGTGTATCCGTTGTCGTGGTAACCCGCTCTTGTAAATTTCGTACGAGTGAACTGGAGTGGTGGTGGGTACAACGTCGGTCGTCGTTGTCTGTTCACTGTCAGGGATGATGATGATGGGGGCGGGTACAACGTGGGTCGTCGGTTCACTGTGAGGGATGAAATCCGGTGGGTGTTCAGACGTAGTGGGCGTACTTGGTGTAGGTGTAGAGCTTACACTCGTTGTGGCTTGTACAGGAGGTGTGGTGGTGATGACTGGGCTCGATACGACTGGTGCTCTCTGTAGACCGGTTTCACTGGTGGCTGGTGTTCTCAGTTGTTTAAGTAACGTGCTGACATAGGCTACGTCGTAAAACACACCTCCGTACAACACACTCAGCAGGGTTAGCAATAGCACCCCAAAGCCCACTTGTGCTTTGCGCGTTTTGGGAGACGCTGTGTTCAGAGGCAGCTGCTGTTTGTCCATAGCACTGTGGTCGGACGTGGAATGAAGGAGGACGGCAGTGGTGTCTCGCTTTATAGTCGTTTCACCTGGTTGGCAGCGACCCAGGAATTGAAGGAACTGGGCCAGCCTTGCCATTTGACGAAATGAAACAGTTTGCCACGTCGACGTTCCGTTTTCAAAATCTGCTCCACCGTGTAGTAGTCTTGCTGTGTTTTTACAACAGGCTGTAATTCCGTCTCGTAAAACGTCCCCAGCAACGTTTCCCCTTGGAGATCTTCCAGTTCATAGACTCGCCGCTGTCGGGGTAGGCGCCGTTTAATCAGGAAGTGCTCATCGCTCCAGTTGGGCAAGTAACTTTTCTCGAACTTGCCCTTGACTTTACTGATCCGTACAGGGTCCCTGACCTTGTACACCGCCTTCGTCGTTCGCTGCGATGGCCTGGGGTACAAGACACGCCGGACTTGGGCTTCATTGCGTTGGGTCACGGTAATGGGGGCTCTCTCTATACTTCGATGATAGGCTCGATTGTAACCCTCACCAGTTTCGGGAGAACATCGATGTACCGCCTTGTATTCTTATAGGTGAAATATTTATACATGCGGCCTTTGAATGTCCTGTTGAACCTCTCCACCACGGAAGCCTTGGTCTCGTTGTACGTATGGAAGAAAAACACCTTCTGTTTCTTGAGAAAGGCTTGGAACGGTCTGTTGAGGAATTCCGTGCCTTCGTCGGTTTGCAAATACAAAGGTTTGCGCCCGGTCTTGAAGATGTCTTTGAACGCCGCTATGAGATTTGCTCCCGTTTTCGTCCGGATGGGTACCACCCACGCATACTTGGATAGGATATCGATGCACGTCAAGATATACCGATTCTCATCGTTGTGTTTGGCAAAGGCGCTCATATCGACCAAATCCGCTTGCCACTGGGCATCTATTCCTCCCACGATGACCCGGTTCCGTAGAAAATGGCGACGGACAGCTCGATGTAAGGTATAGGTGTCTTGTCTTCTTAACCAATCTCGGTCTTGGGCACGTTGTATCCCCTGGGGTTTGGCCGCTCGATAGAGAGCCGACAATGCACTATAGGCCGCCGGACTGTCGGGACTGTAGCATAAGTTATCCAGCACCTTCTCCCAGCGCTTCATGGTGACACAATGATGATGCACCCTGGCTCTATCGTTTATTTATAACGGGTATATCTTGGGCCGGAGTTTCTTTCTGATTTTCTTCATTGGCTTTCACAGTGTCCATGGTAAATGACCAGTCCAACTCGTCTGATGACCGCTTGATAAGCACTTCATCCACATCTACCACGGCATCTTCCAATGCAGACCATAGATCAGGGTGAAGGGTAAAATGCACTGTACCCCATCTAGCCGAGCCAATTGAGCAAAGAAAGGGCCGCGTCGGATGTACACATCGTGACACAAGTGGATGAGGTGGCCGTCCAGTTCACCAGACAACACCCGTTTGAATTTGGTCCAGGCCTCTCGGGACAGACGAATGTGAGCCGGGCACGGTTGTGTAGGGTCCGTGTCTCCCACCTCCTCCATGATATCGACCGTATCCGCATACACGTGCAGGAAAACCTCGGGGTCAAGCTGAGATACGCCAGTATCATATGCTCCGCCATGGTCAGTACGTGAATGGTACCAGAGTTGACTGTTTCTCGTATTTATAGGGACAACCCCGTGAGATTAAAAGGATCAGGTGGTCATATCACTGGGCTGGTTGAGTGTAGCCGGGTAATCAATGGCATCGTCGTCGGGTTCATGTAGTTGTTCATAGGGTTCTGCCGCCGATTCTCTCAGGGCACGAGCCCACTCCAACTCGTCGGATGACCGCTCGTCCGGTGTAAACAGCTGGTCCACGATAGACACCACTTTCTCGAAGGCTGTCCACAGATCGGGGTCTAGGGTGAAGCTTCTCGTAGCATCTTGGTAGCGGCCCAGACGTGGGAAGAAAGGTCCACGGTATACGTAGATGGCATTGTCTATGTGGATGACGTGTCCATCGAGCTCGCCGCTCAACACCCGTTTAAATTTGGTCCAGCCGTCACGAGGCAGCGTCACCGTATTCGATACGGTCTCAGCGGGCGACCAGCAAACTCCACGGTCTTCCACCAGGGTGACTTTATCTTCATAGACATGTAACCCCACCCGGGGTGTAAGGGGCAGGATGGCTCGTAGGACGGGTGACATGCTTGGTCCAATGTCGAACGGTGAATGACACACACTCTGTCTGACCCTGGTATTTATAGTGTCAATACCAAAGCGCCAGGGTCAATAGGGCACAGACTAGTGTGAGGCCAACCAGCCGGCACTGGTTCCGGCGTGAGCGCTCCTGGTCCATAGCCCGAGCATCAAGGATGGCTGTCATAGTCCAGTAGTGGTGAGTGATGGCACGCCTCTCCATCGAGTGCACTCTGTGGAGGACCGCTTCTGTGAACTCGTTCAGGATCTGGCGTCGTCCCTCGTTGTCGTCGCCATCTGCAAACATGGACCGGACCATTGCTCGGTAACCCGTGAATGAATTCACCACGGTGGCATACTGTAAAATGCGAGTCGCATGGGGCTGGATCTCCGCCATGGCTCTGTAGAAATGAAGGTGTGGGATCCAGAGGGACGTGTTTTACAGACCAGATGTAGCTCTACGGGTGTAGTCCGTGATACGTACTATTCTGATGGGTTAGTCCAAAAAAAGAGAGCAACAACAACACAGATTACAGGTCAATCCTTTTATTATGCGTGAACATCATAGGAATGCATGTACTGACCTGTCTGTGGGGGTTTCCCACAATGGCGTTCACCTTCGTGTCTTTTCGGGTACGCCCGTCTTTTCGTTAAAGTGCGTGTATTTTCGGTAAAGTCCGTGTCTTTTCGGATCGGTGACGTCCGTGTCTATCATCCGGGTACTTCGCGTCTGCGCAATGCGGCTCAGTCGTACACCAGTACACCAGTCTCGATCCTCGACTTGGGGTAGAGTGTGCTAAAAATAGGTCACCAGCTAGCGTGCTATAAAAGGGGAGCGGCCTTGCCGTTTCATCAGACTCTCTGTCAACCATCAAGATGTTCACTTGCACAACTTGCCAGAAGCAGTTTACTCGTCTAGATAATTTACGACGCCACGAGGCCTCCACCCACAACGATGCACGGTATACTTGTATAACCTGCGCACGGTCATTTAATCGGGAGGATCAGTTACTGCGCCACGAACGTTCATTCCACGAGGGCGCGACTGAACAATGTAAGGACTGTGGTCAACTCTTCAAACGAAGCAGTCAGTTGCTGCGACACCAACGGTTGATTCATGTCCCGTCTCCACGGTTTTGGCGACAACTTCCTACTGAAGAGGAGCCGCGGAAGGTCAGACCCAGTGAAGATAAGCCCGGGAAGACGAACGCCACTGGTGATGCGATGACGGAGAGCCCGCCTATACCCACAGTTGGGAAGAGCCTGGATTTCCAGCCGGACCCCACCGTTACGGTTTCGAGTGATACGTCATACATCGAACATTTTCTTGACGAGCCCATAAATGTTCCTAGCGATCTCTTACCCGAATATCATCCAGAGAGTGACATCTCTCGGCGCCATTGGACCATGACACGGCACTGTTTCCACCGTCATCACCCTATTCAAGATATCTACAATTTCCCACTGACCAAACTCACCCGTCTACGCAGCTACGTGGAAACCATCTTCAATGACCAACCTACGGCCTTCACATTAAATGTAGCATTTGGGTACATCTTATGCCATAAGGTGACGGGTGAATTGCGCTATTTCTATTCCAGTGCTCTCCACCCAGTGTACGACCAACCGTTTACCATCATTGACCGGAGGTCACTAGAGATGATGCTGGACCAACTGGAACAATTGGATGTCTTGGGATGGGCCCAACAACAACGACCCAACACCAAGTGGACAGTGAAGAGGGTGACCAATGTTACGTTTTTCCTTACCAAGGTGATTCACCACCGCCATGGGTTGAATGCGTCACTCGTGCACTGATGAATACCATAACATGCCGTGCATGTCTACATGCTGATCATTGACTTGAGCTCAGTAAACATTAAATGTGACGGTGCGTTAGAACATGGTGTTTGATATTTCAATTTTGTTTTGCTGTGAACATACTAAGCATACCCAGGGCGGCTCCCCCAGCCTGGGTATGATGTAACATTGGGGATAATAAACTGCATGAACATTGCTGAACTTGTCGTTATTCATATTGGACCGTCTGACCTGGAGGTGACCTTTGACCTGACATGCGTCCGCGCGCACACTGCCGGGGATGACGCGCGCGCGCTGCGGCCGGAGAACCCGCGCGCGCGCGCGCTGCGGGGCGCCGGGGCGGGGGCGGGAAAAACAAAACCCCCTCCGGAGGGTTGAACGTTGGAACTCTTCTGGGTTTGGAGGTAGTTTTAGTGAAAACCGGAAGTGACATGGGACCCATACAGGGTGCAGTTTTCGACACTAGGTGACCACATCCCGACAAAAATGGCCAGTTTTCGACACCGGATGTGCCGCCATCTTGAACACACGTGCCGCCATCTTGGATATGTCCCATAATGCACCGGGTCAAAATACTCGCTTCTGATGGAACGAGAGCTCCGTGGCGGATTTGAAATACTCGCTTCTGATTGGACGAGAGCTCCGCATTGCATCTGCGCATGCGCAGAATGGTATTCCTACCGCACACCCAGCCCATTAGATGCCCCTTCACATAAGCTTCACTTTGATACCTCACTCGACACCATTGGATCATTAGGGACTCCCCTACATCCCAAAACGTCGATGCGCATGCGCAGAATGGTGACAACGCCCGAGCCGCTAGTCCAGTCAGATGCCCCTTCACATAAGCTTCACTTGGATACCTCACTCGACCCCATCGGACCATGAGTAGCTCCCCTAGCTCCCAACACGTCTATGTCCATACCCTTGGGCCACCGCGCATGCGCAGAAGGCCGATATTTCAACCCCACACCCAGCCCATCAGATGCCCCTTCACATCAGCTTCACTTTGATACGTCACTCGACCCCATTGGACCATGAGTAGCTCCCCTAGCTCCAACACGGCTATGTTCATACCCTTGGGCCACCGCGCATGCGCAGAATGACGCTAGTTCAAACCCGCTAGTCCAGTCAGATGCCCCTTCACCTAGGCTTCACTTTGATACCTCACTCGACCCCATCGGACCAGTAGTAGCTCCCCTAGCTCCAACAAGGCTATTTCCATACCCTTGGGCCACCGCGCATGCGCAGAATGACGCTATGTCAACCCACACACAGCCCATCAGATGCCCCTTCACATAAGCTTCACTTTGATACCTCATACGACCCCATCGGACCATTATTGGCTTCGCTAGCTCCAACACGGCTATTTTCATACCCTTGGGCCACCGCGCATGCGCAGAATGACGCTAGTTCAACCCCACACCCAGCCCATCAGATGCCCCCTCACCTAGGCTTCACTTTGATACCTCACTCGACCCCACTGGACCAGTAGTAACTCCCCTAGCTCCAACACGGCTATTTCCATACCCTTGGGCCACCGCGCATGCGCAGAATGACGCTAGTTCAACCCCACACCCAGCCCATCAGATGCCCCCTCACATAGGCTTCACATTGATACCTCACTCGACCCCACTGGACCAGTAGTAACTCCCCTAGCTCCAACACGGCTATGTCCATATCCTTAGGCCACACGAGTTGTCTCCCTTGCGTCAATGTGTGCAGATGGCGCTACGGTCGACGCCGTGATGGGAAAAGGGCGTGCCCGCACCATCCTGGAGCCGCCATTTTGTTTGTTGTTTTCTTGCGGAGATACACGGGACAATAAACACTCGACCCTAGGGTGGTACAGATGCTAGACTGATCCTATTAACATGGTACAACACCTATAGATTATATTTATTATTATTATATGGCTTAGAGGTTTTTTTGAGGGTAATGTGAGGGTTTTTTCTCCCCGTGAACTCCCCACCGCCTCGTTTGCTCCTACAGGCCGCCATCTTAAACCCACCACCCACCACCACAAGCCGCCATCTTAAACCCACCACCCACCACCACAAGCCGCCATCTTAAACCCACCACCCACCACCACAAGCCGCCATCTTAAACCCACCACCCACCACCACAAGCCGCCATCTTAAACCCACCACCCACCACCACACATGACCCCATGTGACACAATACTCGCTTCTGATTGGCTGTCGCATCTAGGGACTATTTTTTCTCCGCGGAGGCAGACCGCATCACCGCCAGGACCACATCACCGTGGAGGAATACATCAAGTCAAATTTTACTCGCTTCTGATTGGACGAGAGCCACCCCGTGACCGTCCCCAATATGCAAATTTCTGAGGTCAAATTTTACTCGCTTCTCATTGGCTGTCACCTCCTCATTTCCTCCTCAATTATGCAAATTTCTGAGGTCAATGTGCGTCTATTTGCTCTTTGTATACTACTTACAGTCTTGCAAACTGGATATATTTACAATGTACAGTGCCTGATCAAAACACTTTAGTCGCATTAATACACGATATTGGGGTGTTTTGATCTTTTTAAATGGCCGCTACAATCGACAATACCTATATAGCGACAGCTGTTATCGATTTTAGGCGATATTAGGTTTGTAGTGAAATGTATTATATAACATACACTCGAAGTAAGCATTTATTTGTGTTCTGTGTATGTATTCATAAATATGCCTTATTAAGAGTAAATTTGTTATCAGGAAACAGGAATGTGGACCACAGCTACGTATTGTTAGACGTGGATACCAGATGAACTTCGGACTCGGATCGTAGTACACTCACTTCGTTAGTAACAACCTATTTTACGTTTTCTTACACAGATGAGATGGGCCCGGGTGTAGTAGAGAAATGGGATTCCTTCTTTGATGTCTTTAGCAGCTTGAAAAAAATGAATTTTCTTTCAACAAACAACTTACTGATACTCCAGTCCATTATTTTCAAAATACAGAGGAAAGACGTTTACAAACGCGTAGCTGAGTTTTGCCACGATTCGGAAGATACCTTGCATACGTTTTTTCCAAATAATCCACGTAAGTTGATAAAATGACATCGCTGATCAAACTTTGTATTGATTTCTTCACGGTTTTGTAATTACTGAGGTTCTTTCATGTCATTCATGTCAATACGATCATGTTCGATCCTCTGGTGTACTCATCGATTGAGTGCGTATTTTAACACGATCTTGCTTATCAAGGGATATTATTCCAACATAATTTCAGTAATTTAATCTAAGACACTACAGTTGGCGCTGGCCAGATACAGTAAACCATCCCGTTCATTTATTTTTTCAAAGGACTTACGCTGGAGAAATAATGGATGAAACATATCATATGGTTTTTTTTCATAGAAAATGGCTACAAACACGTAAGATTTCATGTCCGAGGAGAAGGACTGTTTAACAGAGGTATGCTTGAGGATGTACGCGAGACGACAGCAAGATGGTTGTGTGTTCCACCAGCGTGGGTTGTCATCAAAGGCTTAGAAAAGAGCAACAGCTGTGTGGTCACCATCATGATCCCAGATATGTGCGTTGATGTACTTATATTGTATGCTAGTAAACACCGTGAGAGGATGCTAAGCCTTGGTGTTGACAGATTTGAAGTGGATGGCATATGGATGTCTTGTGAGTATTATGCACTGATATTATTAATAAAGGTGATTCAAAGTCCTGTTAGTCCAGCGAAGTTCTTGAATATTCGCCTCTAGGCACTTTCTTCTTACAATATCTTATCTTGGTGATGTTTAACTGCATTTATGCAAACATGAAGTATTCGGGTAGATTACTCCAAACAATACATTAAGCATGTCCGGGTGATTTTATAAAGGTTCTTTCCACTCTCCACGGCACGAAATGTCAACATTCCATCTTCAATGTATCACTGGGCAACCAGTTCAGGATGCGGTTATCACCAGTTTAAATAATCTAATCCGATACCTCTCCGCCAGAAAAAGTTACATTGAAGTATTATTTGGACAAGCAGCCAGAGGATGCTAGGTCCCCCGCCGAAATGGCAGCAATATTTTTTAGCATTGTTGGTCTCAGGGGATATACATGAGGGAGGCAACTGCTGCTTCATAGGCGTTGGATGTGGACGGGTCTTTCTGCCTTCCCAAGTTTTAAGATCACCTCAGAACGATTGACTGAAAGTTGATTGCTTCTGTGATATAGTTTCCATGCAGTGAAGCACCGAGAAGCATCCCCAAGTGACATCTCAAGGCATTATCTGCAAACCAAATTTGACGAGAAGCTGAAGGCATCAACCTGTTGCCCGGAAACCAAATTTTAAATTTGCCACCAGTTGTCGCCACCTGTAGGTGCAAGTGAGCGAAATGCAATCCCAAGCATCATCTCATGGCATGGTAGCCTACATGTATTAGCCTATAGTATCTTCTACAGGGGGCCAGTGATCGGCTGATGCAGCAACAACAGCATTTTCCCAGTTTGACGGCAGATTTTGAAATCAAAAACGAGGCCGCGCTATGTCATCAGTCATGGTTGTGTCATGGACAGTCGCGTGGTTGTGTATGAAGATTGGGGTGGGTCTTATCTAATAGTGATCCAATGAAAATGCTCGTATTAGTTTAAAATGGCGGGGTCGAATGACCAATCACTGAACGGGGGACAGCTGGAACAGTACGTTGACACTGTTTGTTAATACAGGGGGCGTCGGAAGCAAATTCAAAGTGGTACGGCCACTATCATTGCACTTTAGTTGAGGATCCAGGGGCCGCCCAGGCCCCAGATGCTCCTGGGGTCTAGATCGCCGAAGAAGCGTTCTGAACGATTTCTGGCGTCAATCAAAATCACTCTGCATTGAAGTGTATTTTTAGTTCTTTCCTAACCCTTTTACCATGAAAACGCAATCGATGGTTTTCTGCGATGCTGAATTACAAAAAATTGTGTATAGTATAGTACTTTATCCTAGGCACATCGTGTAGAAGTAACCGAGATGATGCATCGATAATGTATACCAAATTTTACATTGAGCATTTGAACAGCGTCAGAGATAGAGATCATTAATGATTTTACATAAATTAAAGATGGTTGCTCATCCTTCCCGTCACTCAGAGGAACTAATGTGGATATTCATTAATGCAAGTCTCTTCATACATCGATGCTGTAAATCAAGTTTCGTGTAGAACATTTGAATGGTATCAGAGATAAACATCATTAAAGATTTTGAATAAATTAAAGATGGCCGCCAAGATTTCCGCCCAATCAGAGAAACCAGATCTGTCATTCATCGTAAGTCTCTTGATTCATCAATGATGTATACCAAATTTTACACTGAGCACTCCAACGGAATCAGATATGGAGATCATTAATGATTTTGCCTAAATTAAAGATGGCCACCAAGGTTTTCAGTCAGTCAAGTCCCGATTCAAAGTATCTGGATGTATCGATGATATATACCAAGCTTCATATAAAACAATTGAATGGTAACCGAGATATGTAGGCTATCATTATCGATTTCGCATGAATTAAAGATGGCCTCCAGGGTTCCCAACTAATCAGAAAAGCCTGTTTGGTAATTCGTTGAAAGTTGCTTGATGTATCGATGATGTATATCAAATTTCGTATTGAACAGCTGAATGGTTTCCGAGATATGGATCATTATCAATTTTGCATGAAATTAAAGATGGCTGCTAAGGTTCCCACCCAATCAGGTCCCAATTCTATAGGCTTCTGGTTCTTGACTAGGTAAATAAGCATACCAAATTTGGAATTCACCAGCGGAACAGTTTTCCGGCTATCTCGCTCACGAACGGACGTACGGACAGACGAACGTACAAGATGATGACAATACCCCATGGCCAAAATTGGCCGAGGGGTAAAAACATGGGTCTGTGCCTGATAAATTTTAAGCCTTTTGGGGTTGCAACTCATTCATAGAAATCTCCCTGTACATGAACAACTGCACTGACAACTGCATGCCATCATCTGTCAGTCTGAAGACTGGCAAGGTTGAATTCAGTTCAATTCAGGAAATTGATCATATGCACAGTGTGCACCCAAACATTAGGAACACAGTTGTAATTAATATAGTAATATACATGTGTGGACACAAATGATTCGTGCATTAGCTTCAGGGTAAATCATATGATGTGCAATACAATTATTTGTTAGCAAAATTGAAGGAAATGTTGTCCTTCGTTTAAGATGACACGAAATTCAAAAATCAGAGATTCAGTACTGCGGGCAGTTATTTCACATTATACTTCTGAAACAAAATATGGTTCATGCAAAAGCTTTAGGGTACATCATATGATGTGGAATAGAATGATTTCATATAGCAAAATTGAAGGCCCATTTTGACTGGAACGGACAAGAAGAGAAACTCAGTGGTGCCACCTTCAGGCAGATGTTGTTGAAATGCAATACGGACTGGCGTCCTGTTGCAAGGAATGCGTATTCCGAATTTCGGAATAATCCAACACAGCATTAGGAAGTTATCGCTTCGAACAGATGTACACGGGAAAAAAATCTATTTTGATCCAGTGGCGCCACCTTCAGGCCGATGTTGCTCAAATGCAATACGGACTGGCCTCTTGTCGCAAGGAATTCGAATGCTGAATTTCCGAAGAATCCAACAAAGCGTTAGGAAGTTATCGCTTCGAACAGACATGCATGGACGTACACGAACATCCACGGACTCAAAGAAGCAAGAACCAGTGGCGCTACCTTCAGGCAGATGTTGCTGAAATGTAATACGGACTGGCGTCTTGTCACAAGGAATGCGTATTCTAATTTTGGAAGAATCCAACAAAACTTTAGGAAGTTATCACTTCGAACAGACATGCACGGACGTACACGGACATCCACGGATGCAAAGAAGCAAGAACTAGTGGCGCCACCTTCAGGCAGATGTTGCTGAAATGCAATACGGACTGGCCTCTTGTCGCAAGGAATGCGAATGCTGAATTTCGGAAGAATCCAACAAAGCGTTAGGAAGTTATCGCTTCGAACAGACATGCACGGACGTACACGAACATCCACGGACACAAAGAAGTAAGAACCAGTGGCGCCACCTTCAGGCAGATGTTGCTGAGATGTAATACAGACTGGCATCTTGTCGCAAGGTATGCATATTCCGAATTTCGGAAGAATCCAACAAAGCGTTAGGAAGTTATCACTTCGAACAGACGTACACGAACATTCACGGATACGAAGAAGCAAGAACTAGTGGCGCCACCTTCAAGCAGATGTTGCTGAAATGCAATACGGACTGGTGTCTTGTCGCAAGGAATGCGTATGCCGAATTTCGGAAGAATCCAACTAAGCGTTAGAAAGTTATCGCTTCGAACAGACATGCACGGACGTACACGGACATCCACATACGCAAAGAAGCAAGAACTAGTGGCGCCACCTTCAGGAAGATGTTGCTGAAATGCAATACGGACTGGCGTCTTGCCGCAAGGAATGCATATTCCGAATTTCGAAAGAATCCAACAAAGCGTTAGTAAGTTATCGCTTCGAACAGACATGGACGGACATCCACGGACATCCACGGACACAAAGAAGCAAGAACCATTTTAAAGTCCCCGGCCGCGTTGCGGCGGGGGACAAAAATGGCACTGCATGATTTACTCCATTCGGGACACCCTAGTTCAAGGTTCAAGTTTCCTAAGTTCCCTAGTTCCAAGTTCCCAAGTTTCAAGTTCCAGCTCCGTAGTTCCAAGCTCCAGTTCCTCCAAGCTCCAGTTCCCCCAAGCTTCACCTCCAAAGTTCAAAAGCTACAGTTCAAAAGCTCCCAAAGTTCCCAGATATGATACACACCTGGTTGTTTAAGAGGCATAACACATATGCCATTGTCAATCAGCCCTTATTATAATGTTACTCATTATAATATTACTGTCTAGCTGTGGAGCTCACTGATTATAGATTACAGATGAAATAAGCCGCATCTAACACCTACTGGAACCAATTTTTGGGGGGATTAGGAGTTTGTGAAAACATCCTTCAGGATAGCACAGATCGGCCATGGAAAATAACTTTTAATGGAAGGAAGTCCTGTCCATCCTCTGTAGAGGAACTTAGATTACACACTTCCGTCTTATAATTTTAAAATCGATCCGTTTCTTTTGTGGTGAAACTTCGCTCACAGAAAGTGACCATCCTTCTTCTCTCTCAAATTCAAATGCCCATCTTATCAGATTTTTGGAGGTCGGAAGACCATGAATATGCGCCAGGATAGCTGTGGGATCAGGGAAAGTAAGCGAGGAGTAGAGGGGGTACATTACCATGCCTTTATGCAGAAATAATTGGATGATTTGCTAAATATTCTGTTGAAACATAACTTTTTGAGCTATGTGTGTACTAACAAATGTAGTATCGTGGTATGATTGGACTGGGGTTATTCGTCAACACATCGGCAATAAGCCGATGATATGCGACTGAACTTTCTCTTACAAACATCACAAATGCGACCGATCAGATTTCTTGTATTCATCAAATACCCGTCTTGTTCCCTGATGATTCGGATTGTCGCATTGACCCTCTTGATCACTAGATACCCCATATATATCGAATCACCGCGATTCACTTACACATCAGCAGCCAAAATTAGAGGTATCTATGAATGGACGGCAATTAGTTTCATTTTAAAGATTTCTCAGTTATGTAATGCATATAATCGTCAGCATTGTTTAGATTTTTTACCCCTCGGCCAAATTTTGGCCGAAGGATAGTCTTGTCGTCAAATACGTCCGTCCGTCCATCACACCTTTCTCGTTACCCAGATATCTTTAGAACAGCTTACCCTAGGCACACCAAAATTGCAGTGCACACTCATATGCTCGTGAACCAGAACGCTATTGAATGTGGACTCGATTGGTTGGAAACTTTGGTGGCTATCTTTAATTTATACGAGGCCATCATAGCTTTCTCATTACCAAGATATCGTTAGAACGAATTAACCTAGGCACACCAAACTTGCCGTGCACACCCATATGCTCGTGACCCAGAACCCGAATGAATCTGGACCCGATTGGTTGGAAACCTTGGCGGCCATCTTTAATTTATGCGAAACCGTTAATCTTGTGTACCTCGGGTACCATTTCGCTGTTCAGTGTGATACTTCGTATAGATTATCAATGCATCAAGAAACTTCGAAGGAATGACCAAACCAGTTTCCCCGATTCAGTGGAAACCTTGACAGCCATCTTTAATTTATGCAAAAACTCAAATGATATATATCTCTAATACCATTTAAGTGTTCTATATGAAAGAGCGTCGACGTATCAAGAGAGTCTTAATGAATAACCACATCAGTTCCTCTGAGTGGTGGGAAGGATGGGCGGCCATCTTTAATTTATTCAAAATCATCAATGATCTCTATCTCTGATAACGTTCAAGTGCTCGATGTAAAATGTGGTATACATCACGATGCATCAAGAGACTTATGATGAATGACAGATCTGGTTTCTTTGATTGGACGGAAATCTTGGCGGCCGTCTTATAATTGATGCAAAATCTTTAATGATGTATATCTCTGATATCATTTAAGTGTTCTGTACGAAACTTGGTATACATGTACATCATTGATGATTCAAGAGATTTATGTAATGAATACCGGTTTCTCTGATTGGACGGAAACCATATGGGCCATTTGTAATTGGAAATTTTTTGATAATGTGTTGGTTCAAACTGAATATATTATGAATGGCTGGCGCCCTGAGCCGAGGGGTTTTCAGAAGCGCAACTTCGTAATATTTCTTGGCGAGGCTCATTCGCTGAAACCGTCACATGTTCAGCCTGTTTGATGAGCCTACCGCCAAACGGATATATATATATATATATATATTATATATTAATATATTATATCCAACATTATATGGCTGTGTCAGGAGCAATATTATGTTTGGAATATAACACCTATACAGTGTTACAAGTATTGCTCCTGATACAGCACTATATAATGTATATAACACTATCTTTCAACACTTTCTACGAGAGTTATGTTTAATAACCTTTGATACCGTGTTTTCCCTCGTCCATCGTTTATAATATTAAGTACAACACTTTCATTTTAAGAGTGTAATATAAAATATCAATATACCTCTGCTAGAGCCGCCCTGCAAATATCTTTCCATAGCCTGCCGAACCACATCCCTGTAAAGGAAGACTGCGTAATTTGTTCAATGGTTTGCTTGTGCCATTTTGTTTCTAATTATATATTTAATTTGCTTAGGTTCATTATTGTTCGAATGTATCAGTAGAATTAGTTTGAATGTTACTACTCAAGCATTGCCTGGAGATATTAGGATTTCCAATGGTGTTTGATCAGGATTATCATAGCAAATGATTAGTGTTTAATACAAACGTTATCTCCCCCTCTTGTTTGTTCTGTTTTCCAAGTTCCCCAAGATAATCTACTCCATATAAATCTGGATATATCAGTTTGTGGAGTGAAATTGCATAAATACTGCCTCATCGTGTGAAGGCTTCAAAGCTGCACATGAGATATCAAGTTTATTTCAAGTTGCCCAAGCACCTTAATAAACAGAAAGGTCAACACAACTCTATAGCTATATCAGCACCATATATCACTTGAAATCATCCACTGCTGGGACGGTCATAAATTACAGGAAAACTATTCTTCAAAGGCTCAGCGACCAAGCTCCTGGCTCTGAAGCTCCATCGCTCCAATCTTGGTGTATATTAATTGTTTTCTTCACTTATATGACTGCGTATCACGTTGGGCACACCGGTTCTCGTCAGAATACCGAAGTTAAGCAACGTTGAGCCCGGTCTATACTTGGATGGGTGACCGGGTGCTGTACTCACTGGGCTGATCAGTGTCCAGGATAATAGGGACTGTAAGCACTCTCATGTTCTGGCACAAATAGGCACGTGATATGACTAAAACATTGTTGAAAACAAAGTGTGATCAGCGTCCTGGATAATAGGGACTAAGCACTTTCATGTTCTGGCACATATAGGCACGTGATATGACTGAAACATTGTTGAAAACGACGTTAAATCCTATTCACTCACTCACTCACCCACCCAGTTGTGGTCAAGAGGTCATGAAACTCTCCAGAATAGCTATGGGTCACAGGAACTGAACCCCTCCTCTCTTTAAATAAAAAAGCCAATCTAAAAGATTTTTGGGATCAGGGGGGTGACATGCAGCTATGGAATCTGGGGAGCAGAGGAGGTACATTACCATGCGCTTACTGAGCAATGATAGGATGATTTACTGAATAAAGAAAACATTTTGAGTTATGTAAGCATGTCGTGGACGGTTGGACTGGGGCTATTCAGTGACTTCATCTATGTTCAATCATATGACATTAAGCCCGGGACAAATGCCCATATTTTCTCTTATAGATGAAATATTCATGAAAGATTGTTTTAACCTTCAGCTTTATTTGTATTCAACAACAAGAACGCACAAGACTACAAGAGATAACAAATACTCGCAATGGTCTTCTGTAATTCGATCACATTTATCGAAGAAAATTCAGTCAAGTGCATTCGGCCTTAGAGTGTTGAACAAACCAGTCATAACCTATAGTAAATCCTATAATAATTCAGTCATACTGCCAGTGAAATTTCAATCACCGCTCAATCCTGTTGACAACATTTAATTTGAATAAATTTATTATCTTCCAAAAATCACTACATTTCGTTTCATTTCAAAGATGTCGCAAGTCTGTGATTCATATCATCATTCGTTGGCATTGTTCTTGATCTTCTCTATGTGGGGTGGTCTTTTTGACTTTTCGGCTAGATTCGGTCGTTGAAGTCATTAAACGAGTTCGGCCTGCTTACCAAATGTCTACCGCCAAACAGGCGGAAGCACAAACTTATCAAAGTAAGTTTCCCTGACTTTAAAGGCGGCCGCCAAGATTTCCGCCCAATCAAAGAAACCAGATCTGTCATTCATCGTAAGTCTCTTGATGCATCGATGATGTATACCAAATTGTACATCGAGATCAGAGTATCAATGATAGGGATCATTCATGACTTCGCACAAATTAGAGATGGCCACCCATCCTTCCAGTCACTCAGAGGAGCTGATGTGGTTATTCACTGCAAGTCTCTTGATTCATCGATGCTATATACCAAGTTTCGTATAGAACACTGAAATGATATCAGAGATATACATCATTAAAGATTTTGCATGAATTAAAGATGGCCACCAAGGTTTCCGCCCAATCACAGAAACCAGAACTGTCATTTATCGTAAGTCTCTTGATGCATCGATGATGTACATGTATACCACATTTTACATCGAGCACTTGAACGTTATCAGAGATAGAGATCATTGATGATTTTGCATAAATTAAAGCTGGCCGTCCATCCTTCCCACCACTCAGAGGAACTGATGTGGTTATTCATTGCGACTCTCTTGATACATCGACGCTGTATACCAAGTTTCATATAGAACACTTCAATGCTATTAGAGATATATATCATTTGAGATTTTGCATAAATTAAAGATGGCCGCCAAGGTTTCCAGCGAATCAGGGAAACTGATTTGGTCATTCCTTCAAAGTTTCTTGATGCATTGATAATCTATACCAAGTTTCACACTGAACAGCGAAAAGGTACCCGAGATACACAAGATTAACGGTTTCGCATAAATTAAAGATGGCCGCCAAGGTTTCCAATTAATCTGATCCAGATTCGTTCGAGTTCTGGATCACGAGCATATGGATGTGCACTGGTGTGCCTAGGTTAAGTCGTTCTAACGATATCTTGGTAATGAGAAAGCTATGATGGTCTCGCATAGATTAAAGACAGCCGCCAAAGTTTCCAACCAATAGGGTTCTGGTTCACGAGCATATGGGTGTGCACGGCAAGTTTGGTGTGCCTAGGGTAAGCCATTCTAAAGATATCTGGGTAACGAGAAAGGTGTGATGGACGGACGGACGGACATATATGACGACAACACTATCCTTCGGCCAAATTTTGACCGAGGGGTAAAAAATCAAAACAATGCTGACGATTATATGAATTACATAACTGAGAAATCTTTGAAATGAAACTAATTGCCGTCCATTCATACATACCTCTAATTTTGGCTGCTGATGTGTAAGTGAACCGCGATAATTCGATTTATATGGGGTATCTGGTGATCAAGAGGGTCAATGCGACAGTCGGAATCATCAGGGGAACAAGACGGGTATATGATGAATACAAGAAATCTGATGACCGGTCCCATTTGTCATGTTTGTGTCATGTTTGTATCACGGGATAAATTTTTCGGACGGCAAGGAAGGACTCAACACCAGGAGTTAGTGGACAACCGTTACACGAGTTTATTCTGGACCTGAATAGTAATGAACAATCTGGAAGATTGTTAGCAGTCCGACCACGATTACACCGAGTAGGCGAATACCTGTCAGTCTAACATCAATTCAGCTTTAGTCAATTAGATAATAATGTCCACAATAATTCACAATAATCCTCGAATTAACAATAATCCCCATAAAACAATGATATTCAACCCCAAATATATCAATCAGAATACACAATCCAAATATTACCCTTGGGTCAAGTTATAGCACCTATCAATTATACTGACCGTTCCATAAACGAGAAAACTGTACGAATAACATACCTGAATAGTAATGAACAATCGGGAAGATTGTTAGCAGTCCGACCACGATTACACCGAGTAGGCGAATACCAGAGTCGTACCGGTATGCCAGTTTTATATCCGAGAACGGCCTACAATTGCATAATAAACCGTCGCACACGGGTGCGTGCGTGCCGCACCGTACTCATAATGAATAGATACGCAAAATAAATTAGGCTACGAGAACACGCATGTAAATTGACGTGCGGGAATATGAATGAATGAACGCATGAATGAATGAATAAATGAACGAACGGGTGATCGAATCAATGGGGGCATGTAACAGGCACCAATATTAGTGACCTAACATAGCATTTCAAAGGAGTTAGAATTAGAGTGGGCTACAACTATCTGAGATTAAGGTGGTGACACATATATTCACATTGTCATGCAGACGATTACAGGTAGAAAACCTTTCCGCGACATTTGTAAAAGAAAGTTTAGTCGCGTATCATCGGCAATACCGAATAGCCCCAGTCCAATCATACCACGATATTGCATTTGTTAGTACACACATAGCTCAAAAAGTTCTGTTTCAACAGAATATTTAGCAAATCATCCAAATATTTCTGCATAAAGTCATGGTAATGTACCCCCTTTACTCCTCACATACTTTCCCTGATCCCACAGCTATCCTGACGCGTATTCATGGTCTTCCGAACTTCCAAAAATCTGATAAGATGGGCATTTGAATTTGAGAGAGAAGGTTGGTCACTTTCTGTGTCCTCATAGCTATCTCAGCGAAGTTTCACGATAAAAGAAACTGATCGATTGTAAAATTATAAGATGGAAGTGTGTAATGTAAGTTCCTCTACAGGATGGACAGGACTTTCTTCCATTTAAAGTTATTTTCCATGGCCGATCTGTGCTATCCTAAAGCTATCCCTATCTGGATAGTAATATTCCAGTGGGACCTGCATATGGCGTATACATATCTCGCTTAGTAGCATTTGCTAGATCCTGTGTTAAATGTGATGATTTTAATCAACGTCACAAAACATTGTTGCAGAAACTTATAAAACAGGGCTATTCCACCAAGCGCCTCCACTCAAAGTTTCTCAAATTTGGCGATACATATCGCATGCTGATAGCAAAGTACGAACGTAGCGTGCAAGATCTATGGCGCTACGTTTCGTAACTTGTGTCTAATTTCGCTTAACCCGGGGCTAGGGGCCGTATGAACACATGCTTCAATATCCTCATGGTGCTCATATGAACAGTCACAATCAAAGCGTGACTGAGATACATCTTTTTTGGATAACGACTCTAAAACGAATATTATGGATTAAGAATACTGATCAGCGATACGGATTTGATATTTTTGAAACATCATGATGTCTTGCCGGCATCATTGAAAACCGCTTCTCTCTTGCAGGAAACAAGCCTATGTATACTAAGATTGTCTTTTTGAATTTGGTGCTAATACTGTTATATGGAAAATGGAAGAGGTCTTCGGATTATGGACGCGGATATTCTCTAATGGACGACGGCTGGATTATGAATGACGGACTAGACGCTTGTAATTCACAAACTTCTAATCCCCCCAAAAATTGGTTCCAGTAGGTGTTAGAAGCGGCTTATTTATCTGTAATCTATAATCAGTGAGCTCCACAACAATTCAAAACATGTGTTGAAGAGGCTAGACAGTAACATTACAATAAGTAACATTATAATAAGGGCTGATTGACAATGGCATATGTGTTATGCCTCTTAAACAACCAGATGTATATCATATTTGGGAGCTTTGGGTCTGTGAGCTTTTGAACTGTAGCTTTTGAACTTTGGAGGCGAAGCTTGGGGGAACTGGAGCTTGGGGGAACTGCAGCTGGAGCTTGGAACTACGGAGCAGGAACTTGAAACTTGGGAACTTGGAACTAGGGAACTTAGGAAACTTGAAACTTGAACTAGGGTGTCCCACTCCATTCAGGTAACATATTAGATCACACTCAGAAAACACCTTCAACATGTTGAAAGTTTTCGGATTTTGATATTCTATTCCTTGAACGGAGTCTAATCAAAGTACTTAAAGTACTGATGTCGGGTTTACTTGCATCAGAGGAGTTTATTAGTCCATAGTTGGGAAGAATGGTGGTGTTCGCTTGCTGTTCGGTTTGAAGGGCCAAACTTTCACTTTTATCAAAGGGATATGAAATGGACCATTTTGTACAGCGTTCATGCTGAATTATAAGACCCGAAATAATGAAGGACTGCAGATGCACGAACACGGATTTATGGCTCACTAAAGCTTTTCGTATTTTTAGGCACTTTTCGGTGCGGATTTTCTCTTGTTACAAAAATAGGACACCTTTAACCAAAACCAATTTTAGCTATTTTGACCAACAAATAAGTCTAAATATGATTTTGGTTAAAAAGGTGTCATAATTTTGCAACGAGAATTTTGGAGAGAAAATATCGACTGTAAATGCACCGAAAAGTGCAAAATACGGCAGGTTTGAACCACTGTAAGTCTGGTTGTGTTTGTCTGTAGGTCTTGATTATTCTTTATCTTTATCTATTCAAATGGTCAATTTGGTGCTTTTTAGACAAAAATTAGCCCCACCAGCTGTGTGTATCAAAAACGCATTGAGGACGATTCCCTATCTAAAGCGAAGATCATCTTTGTGATCTTGCACTATATATGAATCATAACTTTTGTTGTAAGGTAGCTTACCAAAGACTGAAAAATGTCCAAAAATATTAAAATTCATATTCGTAATAATAATTCATAAAGTGCCATATAGTTATAGAACAACCTCAAGAATATGTGTGTAAAGTTTGTGTATCCTGTAATTTTGTATGGCTCCGTAAAGGACCATCGCCCATATTGGACAGATCCACATTTGTTTGACACACCGTGTACGTTGCTGTCCTCTCACCGTGAGGGGACAACCACAGTTATAATCATCCAGTCTCAGCCAATGTTCACTAAATTTGCATTTTCCCGGCATCGGCAAAATTAGCCCAAAGCTAAATTCCAACCCAACGAACAATGGCGACTGCAATTTGACCAGTTCAAATGGCGACTGTTCTGATACGTAAATTAGTACAGATGACAAGAGCGTGAGCCAACCAGCTGTCGACATTATGACCTCGATCAATACACGTCACAGAATATGAATATTAATTCAGCGGGAAACAGTCACGAATTTAGTTCAACCAATGGACTACACAAAATATGTAAATGAGCTGTCTGAACTCGTTCCAATCTGGCGAAATTCGGTCACCAGCAAACACGTTTCACGGCTGTTTGGATTGTTATGCCGCAATAAATTTCGCTGAACTTCAGAGAATAACTTAGCTTTTTCCACTCATTTTCCTCGGACACTGTATATATATTTTCTCTTACTCTTAGCGCCTGGAATTGCATGGCTTGTGCGAGGCCTGTTGTGAATGCTGTAAGGGGCATCAAATGAGAACAGTCTCCGGGCAGGAGATCAAAACTACACATGTGCAGAAGAAAAAAGAAAAAACTGAAAAGTGATACTAAGGTAGGGTTTACCCTTGGTAAACCCGACAAAAATAAAGAACGACCATTCCTAGATCAACGTTTAGTCCCTGCAACTTACCAATTCTTCTGAATATATGTGATATTCATGTATTCATAATGCATATTAATAGTGAAGTACGCATGTTATTTTACGTCAATATCGTACTGAACTATATAAATAACAAGGTGAAAGATTAAATAATAGTGCGGCACGAGACGAATTGGTTGAAGTTATTCAATACCGCTTCAATTTATCTTTTTGGTTGCATTTAGTAGAGGGTGTTTAGCCGGTTCAAGGACAACGTTATATGTAATACTCCACAAAATAGTGTTTTTGTTACTTAAGATGTAATAATCCCCATTTTATTGCTTAATATGTTTTGTTACTTAATAAGTGATAATTCCCGTTTTGTTACTTCATATGTATGAATCCTTAAAATAGAGCAACACCTCAGTTCTATTTTTTGATTATGACATCATTGGGAAATCCCCTGTTCTATTGTTATTGCCTGCTCCTTTGTCTTTAGTTCTCGACAAGTACAGACGCGTCTAAGTTGAACAATAGACAATAAACAAGGAGTGGTGAGTCATGCTCTACATATACTATAATTCATATTGTTTATCGGACAGGTCCCATCCCATAACTAAAGATCTCTCCACAAAGGTCACAGTGTTTCCGCTTTCTCTACTACTCATTCTCTCTGGACTTAAAATATGCTTTAATTACTATTCATTGTATCACTATAGTCTAACCCCCGCACGGTTCAATAGTAGCTCATTTAGAGTGAGGATAGTCCAATCATGCGTTTTCATAGTCTTCAATAACTAACGCATCTAGGTAGAACAATGGTCTCCTCATAAACAAAGAGCTATGAGTCACGCCATTCATTGTCTTCACAGCTAAATAGTTGCTCCTGACACAATCTTATATGTAATAATCCTCAAAATAGTGTTTTTGTTACTTAATATCTAATAATCCCCATTTTATTGCTTAATATTTTTTGTTACTTAATAAGTAATAATCCCCATTTTGCTACTTCATATGTATTAGTCCTTTTTATCTCATATGTTTCCTATATAAGTTCTATTTATAGAGCATCACCTCAGTTCTATTTTTAGATCTTGACATTATATGGAAAACGCCTCCTCTATTGTTATTTCCTGCTCCTTTGTCTTTAATTCTTGACAAACGTGCCCCCGCACCTATGCAGAACATTAGTCTCCTCATTAAAAAAAGAGTGGTGAGTCATACTATTGTTACTACTCCTGTCATTCTCGACAAGTACAGAAGCGCCACAATGTAGTGATTGTTAGTGATTATGTGATTGCATCAGTGATTTACTGATTGCATCAGTGATTGTATGATTCTGAAAATGATTGCATCAGTGATTTTGTGATTGTGTAAATGATTGATTCAGTGATTTTGTGATTGCATCAGTGATTGTATGATTGTGTAAATAATTGCATCAGTGATTTTATGATTGCATCAGTGATTTTGTGATTGAATTCTTTGAATCAGTAATTTTGTGGAAGATTGAATGAATCCCTCTTTATGCGGATTATTGATTAAATGAGTGATTGAATCAGTGAGTAATTGAGACAGTGATTGTATAAATGATACATTGAATCAATGTGTGTGTGAATGATTAGCCACCAATCAGAGCGCAGCTCTTCTATTGTCTAACAATATCCACCAATCGGAGCGCAGCTCTTCTATTGTCTAAAAATATCTCCCAATCAGAGAACAGCTCTTCTAAGAACCATGAGTCATGCTCTAGATTATTGTAAAAACCCCTATTCTGTTCTTATTTCTTGCTATTTCCCGGCTTCTTTGTTATTTCTTGACAGACTTATCCCCGCATTTAGGTAGAACAATAGTGTCTCCATAAGCAAAGAGTGGTGAGTCATGCTCTACATTATCATCATAGCTAAATGGATGGAATTGGTTTACCCCCACATATACTATGATTTATCGGACATTCCCCATCCCATAACTAAAAATCTCTCCACAAAGGTCACAGGGTTTCCGCTTTTCGCTTTCTCTACTACTCATTTTATCTGAACTTTAAAAATACGCTTTCTTTACTACTGATGATATAAATAAAGTCTACCCCACGCGGTTCACATAGTACCTCATTAGGAGCAAGGATAGCCCAATTATGCGTACATGATATTGCTTTCTTTGTATACTACTTCCCCAAATTCAGTGTGTATTATTTTTACTATAAAGTCTGTATAATATGACCTTGCCATCCCTGATCCTCATCATTATCACAGCTAACTTGGATAAAGTTGTATTTGCCCACACACTGACAGTATTGGGAAAACCGCTTTTCTAATCATATTCCTTGCTAATTCCTGTTCCTTTGTCTTCAGTTCTCGACAAGTACAGACGCGTCTATGCAGCACAATAGACTCCCCATAAACAAAGAGCGATGAGTCATGCTCTACATCGTTATCGCAGCTAACTTAGCGAAATTTATATTTCCCCACACGCTGACATACTCTTTTGTTATTTCTCGACAGATTATAGCAGTATTCACGTCCGATCCCGTAATTAACAAATGCCCTGTTATTCTCCGGTTGGACTGTGTAGCCCTGTCCGACCTGTGAAACACAGACAAGCAGGACATTAAAATAAAAGTACATATTTGCATTATATTAC